>JAOVVA010000012.1:16839564-16852609 GCA_028565275.1 Leiocassis micropogon
ATACTTATTATTTTATAATTACATATAATTTAGGGCCAGTGGTATCTCGATTGATGAAATATGCTCTGACTCACTAGAAAAAAATGAATTTGTTATATTTATATTTATCCATTTAGGCTGATTTGTCCATTGTAACCAAACTGATGGAGTTATAGCGTTTTGAAAAAAAAATCACAAATTTATTTATTTAGGATTTTTTATTTATTATTACTATTATTATTATTACTATTATTATCATTATTAATTAATTTATTTGTTTGTTTATTTATTTTTGGAAAATGATCTAATCCACCACCCTGTTGATTATTTTCCTATGACAAATCTGTCCCAATATGTTTTCGTCCATTTTTGTCCCACAAGTTTATATGTTGCTTTTAAAATAATATAGTTGATATTATTTTAAATTACATATAAACCTACTTTGATAAAATATGCTGTGATATATCAATAGGAAAAAAATACAAGTAAAGCATGAGTTTGTTTTATTTATTTTTATCTATTTAGGCTGATTTATCCATTATGATAAAACTGATGGAGTTATTGCGTTTTGACAAAGAAATTCGCACTGATATATTTTTTTTATGTTTTCCTTTAACAAATCTGACCCAATATGTTTTTTCGTCCTTTTTTTCCCACAGATTTATATGTTGCTCTTAGAAAAAATATAGTTGTTAGGTAAAGCATGATTTTGTTATATTTTTATTTGTCCATGTAGTGCTGATTTATTCATTGTGACAAAACTGATGGAGTTAGAGCATGTTGAGGGGAAAAATCACACAAAATTCACACTGATGTTTTTATATATATATGTTGTTGTTGTTTTTTTTTTGGAAAAATCTGTCCTGTCCCAATATGTTTTATTCCTTTCATACCACAACTTTGTACTGTATTTTGCTCTTTAAAATTATATAGTTGTTATTATTTCATAATGATATATTATATAGAGGCGGGTAGCTCAGAGGGTTACTGATCAGAAGGCTACCAGTTTAAGCCCCAGCTCCGCTAAACTGCCATTGTTCAGCCTGTGAGGTCTTTAACCCAATCTTCTCCAAGGGTGTTATGACTGATTCCTAACTCTCACCTAAGCACCCAAGTTAAAGAAAAAAATTCACTGTGCCATCATGTCTATGTGACACATGAAATCTCAATTTAAATAAACATTAAATTAGCGGTTATTAGTGGATCACCTATAAATGGTCACTTCCTCACTTTATTTGAAGTTTTTAAGAAAAAAAAAATCAGCATTTCTGCTCAGAAACCAGAATGTCCGACTGTTACAAAGCACTGGCACTGGAGACTCCTTAAGAAAGTCCAGAGTGTCCCAAAATTTAACCATATCAACGATAATAACTTTTATTTCTGAACATAGACTGGAAAATGGAAAGTGCTGATGGTTTAGTTTTAGTTTATATGGAGTGTGTGAGTCTATAATGGTGTCTCTGAGTTATTGATCAGAAGGTTGAAAGTTTGAGCCCCAGCGCTGCCAAGCTGCCTCTGTGGGGCCCTTGAGCAAGGCCCTCAACCTACTCTGCTCCAGGGGTGCAGTATCATGGCTGACCTTGTGGTCTTGGATATTATCAGGATATTCATATGTATTTCAATTTTATAAGCAGAGTTTTTAAACAATGTTCACTTGAATAACAGCCGCTTGTTGCTATTCGATTCTGACGACTTTATTTTTGTTTTAGAGGATGGGAGTTCTTCATGCCGGCCAGAAGATTGAAGAGCAAGCTGATTTTGAAAAGATCTATAAGAACGGTGTTTAGACGTCTCTTTACATAAATCAGTAACACATCCATCCTGTGTTGCACCTAATTTTAGTTAATCTGAGTTGTTGCTGTGTCTTTTAGCCTGGGCTGACAATGCTAACGCATGTGCTAAACAGTACGCAGGCACTGGAGCACTAAAGACCGACTTCACCAGGTGTGTATATTTGCTCTAGAAGGAATAAAACTCTTTTTAGAGGGGTTATGGTGGTTCTGATGTGGAATCGGATCATTATTGCGACCCTGAAGTTTATTATTTTCTAATATCAGGACAACCAGAAGTGTTTTATTCAACGCAACAGAACTCAACACTTTTCTCCCTGATAAAAATTTGCTGTGACAAGTAAAGCATGAGTTTGTTATATTTTCATTTATCCATTTAGGTTGATTTATCCATTGTGACAAAACAGTAAGAGATGGAGTTATAGCGTTCTGAAAAAAGAAATTCACATAATCATCACACTGACATAACACAAACAATTTAAACATAATATATTGGCATTTGTTCATTTTAACACCCTTGTGACCGAAAGAAAACATGCGCACAGTATTCTCTATCAGTTTTTAATATGTCTTGTTTCATTTGGGGGAAAAAAACTCTCCAGATTGTCTCCAAAACTGCAAAAATGGATTTATCTAATTTTGCTGTCAAACTTTCATATATACTGGCTGGTATATATAATATAACATCGTATGTCGTACTATAGACTTGCTTTCTGTAACACATTTGTTATACAAGTACCTGTAACTTCTCTATTACCGTAATCAGTTCTTCATAATTATATTTTAGGACCTTCTGACCAATCAGATCAGGGAATTCGAAAGCCCTGCAATATCTAAGCTGCTTGTCTTTATTCATTTTGACCTATTTCTTAACTAAGGACTGGGAAAAGGACTCACTGGGGTTTGGTGATGGACGGCTGGAATTCTATGATTCGTTATTACAAGAACAACTTCTCAGACGGCTTCAGACAAGTAAGCGTGACCGAATGTTCTTTTGTTAGCGTGTTATGTTTATTAGCATGATGTTAATAATTTGGCGCTTGTGCTTGGACTCCATGCTAGGACTCCATCGACCTCTTCCTTGGCAATTATACGGTGGATGAATCCGAGAGCCAGACACCACTGCAAGTGCAGAAAGACTGGAAATTCCTTACGGTCATTTTTTTTATTTTTTCCAATTATGGAAATGAAGAGATTTTTTTTTGTTTCCATACAAGTGAACCCAAGTGTTCTGTTATTTTTTTTAATTTTATACAGTATAGGCTCGGGTTTGTGGAAATATAACTGAAGGCTTGTTTTACTTTCTCTTTTAGTTACCCATGATCATGCTGGTGGCCTTTTCCATGTGCATCCTATGCTTGCTCATGGCTGGTAAGGAAAATAAATGCTTAAAGCTATAATTTAAAAACATTAACATCCAAAGATGCTTGAGAACAATTAAAGGTTGCTAAATGTTTACATCGGTCTTGCTCTCAGGTGAGACATGGACAGAGACTCTGGCGTACCTAGTGTTCTGGGGGACGGCCGGAGTTCTGACAGCTGCCGTCATCCTCTTTAACGGGAAGGACTTTGTCGATGCACCCAAGCTGGTCCAGAAAGAGAAGATGGACTGAACGTAGACTTGCACTCATTTTCTTTCTCTCTTTCTTCTACCCCTTCTATCCTTGTCTTTCTGGAGTCTGTACTGATCTGCTCTTGTCCTGTATGTAGAGTCTGTCTCTTTCATTACAGGAAGTAACCTCATGAACCATTTGGGATAGGGTCCAATAATATTTACACTTGGCGCTTCCGTAGCAGTGGCAAAAAATAAAAATCTCAGATATATAAAAAAAATATTAATAGCCAATTAGTCAAAAAAAATTTTTTTTTTAATTTTGACTAATAATTGGGTCTGGAGTTTATGTGTTACTGTTTATTCTGTTTAATCGGATTTGAAGGAAACTTGAAAAATAAACCAAATTGTATGTAAGCAAGAAAAAACGTTTTTTAAAAGTTTTCAGTAATATACAGGGTGTTCCATACAGTATGTCCAGCACCATAGGCGAAAAAATCCATATATTCTCATGACTAGACTTATTTGCAGTAATGTATTCCTGCTCAGATACATCATGATCTCAAACTGAAAATTAAACAAACAAACAAAAAGTATATTAACCCTATAATGGGGCGACACCGTGGCATTATGTTTAGCATTGCGGCCTCGCACCTCCAGGATCGGGGGTTCTTGTCCTACCTTGCTCGTGTCTGTGTATGGAGTTTGCATGTTCTCCCCGTGCTTGGTGGGTTTCCTCCCACAGTCCAAAGACATGCAGATTCCCAAATTGCCCCATCCAGGGTGTACCCCGTCTCGTGCCCAAAGTCTCCTGGGATTGGCTCCAAGCTTTCTGCAGGATAAGCGGTATAGAAGATGAATGAATGAATGAACCCTATAATGGTGGACTAATGTGACAGACTGTATATTGAAAAACGATTCCAAACGCATCAACAAAAATCAGTGTAGCATCACTATAAAGTAGACCATATCTTGCACTTACATTCAGAGTTCATTTGATTGGCATCCTGCTACCTGGATGTATAATGTTGCAGAACTTAACAACAATACATCATGTGCAATCGATGATTGTTCTATACATACACTTTTAGAAGAAAGGATACCGAACTGTACATTTCTTTGCCTTTGGCGTGATCCTGTCAACAGCTGCTTTATTGAGAACATCTGAATCCCCTGCTCAATCCTTAGTGAAGACTTTTTCTTCACTTTTTCAGTTTTATTTTGCCAACTGTACCCTTTAGATTCCTAACTGTGGCTGAACCACATGTCTATTCTGCGGTCGCAGCACTTATGGTTCAGTGCTTTTGAAATGCTTTTTCGCTCACCACAGTTGTAAAGAGTGGTTGTTTGATTTAGTGTAGCAAAATTCCTGTCAGTTTAAACCAGTCTTCCTTATTTTTTCCTACTTTTTTTTATGTTGTTTCAATCCATTTTGCGTAAACGATAGAGACGCAGATGCTACGCGGCAGTTTCTGATAAACTCTTCCTTTAACAAATTCGAACAATGAAAATGAGCTGAATCAGATTTTTAGTGCTGCTTCCTCACGATTGGAGATTTCCATGAATGAGCAAGAATCAGGATGTTCCTAATAAAATGCCATGGTGTATTTTACTGCTACAATCAAGCAGGTGTGTCAACAGGCTAGCGCTTTTATTTCTTTGTCTGCACAAACCCTCCTTTATCTTTTGTATCTTGCATTATGTCACCTGGATTAGGTGGAAACATACAGCTTTCTAGGTCCCTAAATAGATATTAAAGCTACAACAGGTGTACACTTGACAGTACCACAGCAGCAAGGACAGGTACAGTTGAGTCCTCTTGATTTAAAGTGTAAAACTGGCCAGGTTTCTATCTCTAATGATGTAAAATACTTCATAACCCTCATAGTTCACACATTCCTGCTTTACTTTCTACTTCTTTCCTTTACTTACATCATTAACATTTTATTCAGTGCTGTTTGTAGTTTCTCAGCACTTACTGAAGAAGAAAAAAGAAACACTAAGATTTGATGAGCACATTCCCTATTAACGGTTGAAGTGGAATCCTTCGATTTAACATGCTTTTACAGAACTCAATTTTGAGTCCTGAGGCTGATGGTGAGATTTTATCATGTTACACGATTGTGTTTTTGTGTGCTTCGATACGCTTCCTGTGGGGAAAACTTCCATCTTTTTTTTTTTCCCTTAAGGGCACTGAAAATGAATGTATTTTTATTAAATCTAGCTTATTTAGGATTTTCAAATTTAATTTGGTGTAATTAATGAAGGGGATACAGACTCACTGATTGGTTATATTGCAATATAGCACGCACAGTTAGACTTTTTTAGTTGCAGTAAGAGCATCTCAACGTGTCGCTCGTATTCCTCTCTAGATAAGCTGAGCACAAGAACTCGTCTTTGGTCTGTAATTTGTAAATTGTACATTGCTAGAATGAACGCATCAGTTATAAATAGGACATTGTAACGATGTACTGTACTGTATGGGGATTATGACGATAGAATTAGCAATGAATTCATATAGACTGGATCGCACACACACACACACACACACACACACTGTTCTAAATGATCACGGTAGATCGATCCTGGGCGACTCTGTTAGACCTGCAGCTATACAACACACAAATTAACATTCCCACTGTAATGATTCTGAATATATTGTAATATGGTCATTGTATTTTTGGACTTCTCACTGTTCTGAAAATGTAATGTAGATTCATTCCAAGAGGTCATACGTGCCTCAATGATCAACTTTATAATAAAATATCTGATTACTGTGTGTGCAAACTGGAGTCATGTGTGGTCTTTTGGACCAGGTTGGTTTAGACATACACTGGCCAATCAGCTTTCTGCTAACACTTGTGCACCTGCTCATTCATACAGTTATCCAATCAGCCAGTCGTGTGACTTGTTCCCAGTTTAGCCTCTGAGTCATGTTCGTCCAGATGGAGCTGGAACCCAGTTGTCGTTCGATGTACGATCTGTGATGCTTTTTTGTAAAGAGTGGTTGGTAAAGAGTGGTTCTTTGAGTGATTATCACTATAGCCTTAACTAGAACTATTTTCTTTTGATCTTTTTCCTCCAAAATTGTGCTTCTTCCCTCAGAACTGCCTCCCATTTAACGTTTCATGCTTTTTCCGCCAACCTGTATTAACTTTAAAGAAGTTGTGTGTGAGGAAGTTCAAGATTCATTTCAGTGATTCATTTCTTTGAATCTCGTTTATCAAACTGAACGAATCTTTTTTTGAGTCATTTAGTTCATTTCGTTATCAGAAATAAAATAAAATGTTATATTTTCAATAAACAGACCTCCAATACGTCTACATACACAAATTTTGGCTATAGTTCCAGTAATGAAAATATTACAATGCAGCTAAGGACATATTATAATAAACAGAATGAGTAGCTCACCATCATATCTTCTGGTCCGAGTCGTTCGTTCATTTGGACCGAAGACTCGAAGGTAACTAGTCATTTCTGTTTCCTGTACATAACCTACGGAGGTTTTGCGATGCTTTTGCGCATGTGCGTCTAGTAGAAAATGAACGAATCACTCTCCGAGACTACTCGTTCTTCTAAATCACATTAAAGACTTGTTCAAAAAGAACGAATCGTTCATGAACGACCGATCACTAATGAAAATTCCAGGTGATCTTTTTTAAGTATGCAAACCAGCCAATCTGGCACCAACAATCATTCCACAATCAAAATCTCTGAGAATACATTTTTCCTCATTATTATATTTGATGTGAACTTTTAACGAATCTTTAAAGGTTCAACCCAGAGCTGCATGATCGTATGTATTCTGCATTCTGATTGGCTGACTGGATAAGTGTATAAATGAACACATGTACAGCTGTTCCAAATAAGGTGGCCAGTGGTTGACTGTGCATGATTTATAACCTTAGTAGGAAAATTGTGATTGGAGGGATGGTGCAGTCCGTTATCACATGGTGATAGTTCAGGAAAAAATTCCAGGACGTCTTAAAGGGTTTTGTTCCTCTTGTACCACATCATTATTTATTTACTAAATAGCTTTACTAAGAAACTGTGCCAGGTTTCCAGTAATCTGTACTGCTATTTGTTAATACATTTACGTTTTACACACAGACCACTATTCGAGTGAAATATAGATATAAGAATCTTCACATTATGTGTGACAGACACCCCCTTGTTAAATCCTGGGAACTTAAACAGGCCCGCTCTAGAATGGATTAGTCTGCTTCTAACCGAAACCAATATATTAGACACAAAGACAAATTTCAGATGAGGCCAATTTCATATGAACATCAAGCACCAATTTTGAGCCTCATTAAGCAAATGTGTATTTAATCAATCCTGACTAAACTCTGAGCAGGAGACAATTTTCCAGACAATTTCCAAATTTATCACCACAGTCACACTAAACAGTCAACTGAACTGAGCTGAGCAATTACCGTAGTTTGTTCCTGAGACAAGATATGAATGCAGAATATGAATTTGTTCTTGGCTGTTTATAGATGTAGATTATCGTTATATCGTATGGAAAAAAAGGGCAATCTGTAAGTTCTACATGTGGATTTACATTTTTTTCTCACTCATACACACTTCCATAAATTTTCTTTTCATTTTGTGAAGCTGCTTTGAGACAATGATCATTGTTAAAAGCACTATATAAATAAAATTTTATTGAATTAAATTGAATTTATCTAAGCATGTAGGAAAGGGCCTGCGATTGATTGGCACCCTGTCCAGGGTGTACCCCGCCTCGTGCCCTAAGTCTCCTGGGACAGGCTCCAAGCCCCCTGCGACCCTGAATATAGGAAGCGGTATAGACGATGAGTGAGTGTAGGAATAGGAAAGTTAAAATGGTGGAGAAAAAATCATGTGCAAAAAAAGTAAAGTAAAATATGTAAAATTCCAGGGGAAAATCTAATAAAAATAATTTAAATAAAATTTTACAAATTAAAAAAATATGCATGTGGAATGCATTAAATAAAAACATATTATTTATTTAAATTTGAAAGTAAACCCATGTCTAAAAATATATAAATATACATGAAAAAGTTTTGGGTCCCTAAGGCTATTTAAATAAATGCTGTCAGGAAAAACAAGAAAATAAAAATAACAAAAATGCTAAGGTCAAATCATGAGATAATGTAAAATATTGTACACTGGAAAATAAAAGCATGCATAAATTAAAATGGGAAAAAAACACTAACAAATATGAGAAAATAAAATATAGTGTGAAAATAAAATCACATGTTAAAAATTAACATGGACTGTAAAAACACACGCGTTAAATTAAAAAAATTCCCCATGGGAAAATCTGGAGACATTACGCACAGGAAGTCTATGAGACATTTCTACTAGCAACTGATAGCAGTAATATAGTGTCATTATTCATGTGGGAGAAATGCAGAAATTGATTATTCACACGTCATATCTCTTGAAATGCTGAATGTTCTGCTGGAGAAAGGAAGCTTGAGCATGTTGTGACCAGAGATGATTATTTCCACTCACTTCCTGGATTTAAAGATGAATTGGTCCTGTCATCAGATGTGAGCTTCCTCAGCCTGACTTGCTGCCTCTAACCGCTCAGATCTGTAATTACCGGGCTCAGGTCGACAAACTGGATCATAGCTGATCAACTGGATCCTGTTGGCCAGGATCAGGAATCTGTGGGTACAGCAGGCACAGAATCACCCGAACTGTCCAGTTTGGGTGAAATTGAGAAAACATTACCAGGTCCTTAAAAAAATGCCTGTAAAGTATGGGCTTGAAATATTCTAGTGGAGGAAATATTTATTGCATATTTATTTTGCAAATGAAACCATAAAATTGCGTAATAATTTACCCGCACTGTTATGAAACCCACGTATTCTGGATATTTTTGGAAAGAAACATGATTACATTATCAGCACATTTTGACATTAGCTGAGTTTATGGCTCAGCGTTTATTGCTCTTTTTTATCTTCTAGCATAATAGCAAAGACTAGTTCTTATTCGAATATTTCAATTCAATTATGCAGGTTATATTAAAACGTCTCTTGGATGCACTGTCTCATCAGTGCTTTTCGCTCTGTGGCTACTGAAGGGAAGAACATTGCTTTTCCCAAAAAATATTTGTTCAATTTGTGGTATGCAAGATGCAGATTAAGATAACACTGTATCTTTGGGATAAGCAATGTTGCTCCCTCCAGTAGCTACAGTTCCAAAGCACAGTCGCACTCTTCTGCTGGTCCAACACCTTAATGGAACACTTTATGTTAAAAACGTGTTTGTGTTTTGTAATTTTGGTGATCGAGATTTAATCTTTCATGAAATCATCTTTTATGAATCCTTTTTTTTTTTATTCAAGTTTCAAGTCCTGTTTTTCTATAGCCTCCGCCCCTACAGTGCCTCTTAATCCCCACACTCAGGGCCAGTCCTTGCATAAGCAACAAAGCCATCTGTCTGGAGCTCCATCTCAAGAGGCGCGGCATTTTATTCAGCCTTCAGCTGTATGCTGAATTGAAGTAGCGCTCAAAATGCAGACGGAGCCTGAGCACTTTAATGCTTCCCACACAAAAAGACATAAGGGGTGGCTTTGTCTGGACAGGTGTCTCTGGCTAGGTCTTGTGGTCCAGTGGAATAAAATATGTTGTTGAAACATGTAAAAATGAAATGAAAATGAAAAATGAAAAATGAAAAAAAAAAATTAGTCTAATTTGAGAACATATTGTTGGTCAATTTGAGGATTGATTGTCCCAGAGACAAATCACCTTAAGGAACCTTAAATCCTGTCTTTTTAACCTTAACAGGAATATAGTTCAATAATGTATTTATTTATTTATTTATTTATTTATTTAAAAGCATCAAACTTCAACGGAGTCATGACTTCATGTTGTTGAAGATCTGTAGAGGACAACACTCACATTCTATGCCTAGACAGGTTGTTCCTCTTAAACCAGCTAATGGACCGTCTACAAAATGCATATATTATGAATATTATTTTAGAGTGACACATACTATAGAAGTCTACTGTTGTATTTACAGTAGCACATACTCATAAACTGCCCAGCCGAAACAAACAAAAAAAAGTTAATCTTCAATCACCTTCAGCTTTGATCACAGCACACAGTGTGGTGGCCAGTTCATGTGTGTAAATGATTCCTCATGGAATATCTCCTGTGCCATCAGGGAAGAAAAACTGAGAGATGTGATAACCTGGTCATTCAGTACATTCAGGTCGTCAGCTGACTTCATTTTATTTCCGCATAACCTTGCTGACTCTAGACTTGACCAAATGAAACAACCCTTAATGATAACACTGTCTCTAGACGCTTGTACAGTGGGCACTGTGCATGATGGATGCATCGCTTCATGCACTTCCCTTCTCACTCTGACATGCCCATCCGTCTGGAATAGGGTCAGGTTCCCCCTTCTGACACTCAAACTTCCAGCTGCCATTACAACGAGATATTAAAAAATGTACCAAAGGCCAACTTGTATTGGCTAAACAACTGGGTCAAAACAATTCCAAACCTGGAGCTCTTGTGGGATGTTCCTGGTCTGCAGTGGTCAGGACCTATCAAAAGGAAGGAAAACTAGTGAACTGGCGACAGGGTCATGGGTGAACTTTTGGGCCACATCCTGACTGATGGCAGCCCATTCTTGCATAATCGATGCTTGGAGTTTATCAGAATGTGTGGGTTTTTGTTTGTCCACCCTCCTCTTGAGGATTGACCACATCCCTCAATGGGATTAAGGTCTGGGGAGTTTTTTGGCCATGGACCAAAAATTTTGATGTTTTGTTCCCCAAGCTACTTAGTTATCAAATTTGGCGAGGTGAAAAGGCCTTGTTCCTCACCAAACTGTTCTTGGATGGTTGGGAGACGTTGCTCTCGGAGGATGTTTTTGTACCATTCTTTACTCATGTCTGTGTTCTTAGTCAAAATTGTAAGAGTCCACTATCTTGGCTGAGGGCGGTCACTCGTGGCGGCTCACAGATTACATAAATTGTCTGAATAACGGATTACATTTTTGCAAATATAACTAAATAACTGAGTACTTACTGTAAATGGCGGACCTAACGCGGTAGATTACTCGTTACATCAAAAAAGTAATCCAGTTACTTTGTAACGCGTTACACCCAACACTGGGTGTGACACAGGACTGATGGTAGGTCTCAGTCTGTACATTTCAAGGGCCGCAAAGAAGCCACGTCTCTCCAGGAAAATCAGGGACGGACTGACACTCTGCAAAAGGCACAGGGATTGGATGTCATTATCTTGGATGAATCCCCTTTCCAATTGTTTGGGACATTTTGAAAAAAATAAAAATAAATTTGACGGGAGAAGAAAAGGTGATCGCCACCATCAGTCCTGTGTCATGCCAGCAGTAAAGTGTCCTAAGACCATTCGTATGAGTTAATCGTGTGAGTGCTCACTTACAAGTTTAAGATAAGATACAGTAAGATAAGATAAGGTAAGAGGAACTTTATTTATCCCGAGGGAAATTCTTTTGTCACAAACATGCTCAATGCAGCCAAGGAACAAGAAAAATAAAAATATACAATAAGTACAGGAAATAATAATAATATTAATAATAAAACAGTATACAATAAGTACAGTAAATAATAATAACAACAGTAGAATAGTGCAAATAGATACAATAAAATACAAAAGTATAACTATTAGTGCTGCAAGTAGTTGTGAAAAAGTGACAGTGCACTAAGAACACAGCCATGAGTAAAGACTGGTACAAAAACATCTTCTGAGAGCAACTTCTCCCAACCTCCCAAGAACAGTTGGGCCTTTTGAAATACTTATAATTATACTTTAGTATACCAACGTAACAATTGACACAAGATATATAAACACTAAAGCGGCAGAATTTGTAAAAAATAAAAATGTGTGTCATTCTCAAAGCTTTTGGCCCTGTCTGTACACTCGATAAACAATCTGTGCTTCAAAACTGTTTTAATGTAAGCAACGCTGAGTCAGCAGAACGTGCCGCGAGCCAGAGTACCCGTATCTTCGAATTCCCAAACGCGTTCTCTACAGGTAAAAAAAAACAACAAAACAAAACAAACCGGAAGTCACTTCCCGGCCGCCGTAGTTTAGGTTACGCTTCTTTAAAAAGTAAACACTAGCGTTAAAGACTTGAAGCCAGTTTGCGACACGCGTGTTTCTGGTATGTGAGACGTCGCGGCGTGTTGTCTGCGACTGAAATACGTGTGAAAGGTCAGGTTTGTGTGTGTGTTTTAAATAGAAAGTGAGGAGAAGAAAGCGCGCGAGCTGCGTACAGGTCCTCGTGAACGCGGCTAACGTTAGCTGGTTAGCCTGCGCGAGACAAAAGGTTACTAGGCGACGGTCTACAGTACAGGGTGTCTAAAGAACAATAACAACAACAATAATAGTGTACAAATCCTTACATTTACAATAATTATAGAGATACATTAGTGTGTAGAGAGTCTTCGAGATGTGTAAGTCGCTGTAGATTATGTTAGCTAGCCGTGTGTGTGTGTGTGTGTGTGTTAAACTCTGCATTTGAGTAACGGTTTGTGTTAGTTTGGTGATTTAACGGTAAAGACAATATATTATGTTTGTTTACTTGTTTATCAGTAAGAACTGTATTCTCTAACATCAGTGGGAAACAACCTACCTGATGCATTGTCTAAACAGGTGTGTGTGTGTGTGTGTGTGTGTGTTAATATAGATGAGGAGAAGGAGGGAAAGGTAAAAATGTACTAGTAATTTTT
>JAOVVA010000012.1:16873527-16888925 GCA_028565275.1 Leiocassis micropogon
GTGTGTGTGTGTGTGTGTGTGTGTGTGTGTGTGTGTGTGAATCTAAAGTAAGCTCCCCTCTCCCCCTTCTCGTCTTAGACAATTACCCTTCCTCCACTCTTTTTACACACGCGCGCACACAACGGAAACACTGTGTTATTGGAAAAATAAACAAGAAATCTCTTTAATGACACTCGATTTAGCGACGCACTAACAGAATCACTGCTGTAAAGTAAAAATAAAACAAATTAACCTGCACTTTACCTTTGAAAAGAATCGCAAACCGTGTTACTCGCAATCCGAGGTTTCACTACTGTTACGTTATGGCTTACGATTATTTTTTTCTCATTATTCTCAGGGCACATGTCTCAGTTTCCTGTTTCTTTTTTTCTCCTCCTCCTCCTCTGTCAGGCGTATCAAGAAGAGGCCGATCTACGTGATCAGTACAGTGAAGAGGCCTGTGCCACTGGAGCATTACCTCTACACAGGAAACAGCACCAAGACTCAGAAAGAGCTCTTCCTCTTACTCGATGCTACAGGAAGTTTCCTCACCAAAGGGTAAAATCTAACGAGAAGACTTAACTCAGGTTGAGTGATTTATGGGGGAGGGGAGGATAAGACAGTAGTGTAGTGTAGTATTTTAACGCTTTATCGTACCTTAATAAGAACCACATTTAACGGTATTGTACCAGTATCAGCACCTCAAGAAAAACAAACCAAATCGATAGAAAATAAGTATGTTTTCGTATTTTTGCACATTTTTATGTTTATATAAATGTGCTTTTAACTCTACGGTTAATACACGTTTTTTGTTCATCAAACAATCCCGACAACAATTATGTTATGGACAGTTATGGACTCCTCACATTCACGCAATTCACCCAGTCTTTTACTTCAAATAGATGAAAAAAAAAATCATTTTGGGGAGACATAAATCAATGTAATGTTATTATTTTAATACAACATTTTTCAAAATCTAATACAGGAAAAGTAATGAAATCGCTACAGTGAACTATTTCTGTCAGGGACCGTAAAATAATTGATAAACATGTAAACATACAGATGCTCAAAAATGAATTTTTATCGTATTCTCTAAGCCACAGTGTTGTGCAGTTTATACTAACTGAATTATTGTGCAATAGATGCGGTAAGAAGCTGTGATTTTTGTGTGTTCAGGTATTATGCAGCTGTGGAAGCCAAGAAGGAGCGCACCAGCAAACACGCCCAGTCTTTTGGCACGAAGAAGGTGTCACAGAGCACCACACCAAATCAGGTCAGTATTATTATTATTATTATTATTGTTATTATTATTATTATTATTATTTACAACAACACCAACAGCAAAATGCTTGGAGTACACATAAAAAAATAAATTCAGTTGAAGGTAAGTACATTTACTCTGTACAGTTTATGTATCTGTACTTCACTTGAGTAGCTTTATCAGTGTATAGTTTTATAGACTCTTACTCCACTACATGCTACAACAAATATCTTCACTACATTTCTGCCTGGCGTTGAGTGTAGCAAGGCAAGAAGATTATGTTGAAAAATTAAATACCGTTAAACCTTGGATTGCGAGCATAGTTGGTTCCAGAAGCGTACTTGTATATCAAATTACTCAATTACTTGACCAGGGTGGACTTAGGACAAAGAATATTTGAACCTGCAGGTTGTTTTGTGTGACTGAATGATTTGCCTTCCCTCTGTGCCATGCTCAGAGCAAGAGAGAGAGACTTGAAGGCTAATAATAAACTTTTCATAATTAAGTACATGAGTACTTCTGTACTTTTACTCAGGTTGACATAAATGTAAATGTAATATTTGACCTCGGGTATCTCTACTTTCACTCAAGTACAAGATTTTTTTTTTCCCTCAACCCCTGCGAGAGTATCTTTTATAATTTTTTAATACGACCGAGAGGACCAAGTCATCATGAGTGATGCGTAACCAACACTAAGGGTCAATGTTTCTGACAACATTTTGGCAAACCAACAATTTACATAAACAATTATTTTGGACTGAAGTGTTGATCGGCTTAACAGTAGCATTTTTAAACTTGAAAATTTTAAACTAATTTTCTTTTTTCTTAGAAAAAATATGCTTCATGACAGTTTTCTGCCTTTTTGTACCAAATGATTTATAAAATCTGTTCTCAAAGGTCAATCATTCACTATGCTCACAACAGCCTCATCCTTATGTGAGTCTCCACAAGGGGGAGCTCCAATTCAAGCAGCTTCTTTTTCTATTTTCTATTTCTATTATATATATATATAAAATCAAACTGTGTTTGTGTGACAGGATCGCGCCGTGTGGCAGACCCTGCTCCATTTCCTGTCAGAGAGGCAGCAGACTCCGGTGGTGGCGTTCACCTTTTCGCGCACACGCTGCGATGATAATGCTCGCGCTCTCACCTCTCTGGACCTGACCAGCTCGGTGGAGAAGAACGAGATCCACTCCTTTTTCCATAAGAGTCTGAGCAGGCTGAGAGGAGGAGACCGACAGCTCCCTCAGGTACAACCTGATCCCTGGTTGCTCGATAGTGACCTAATCATCTTGCTTCACAGAGATGCACTTCGAATTTGTAATATTTTTCCCTCTTTCCAGGAAGTAGATGACATGTCTAGACAGGCCTGATGCGTCTACTTCGATATTTTTATTGGGAAAAAGTGTGTTTACAGGTTAACCCTGCTAGATGATTTTTCCACTTTATGCCTCATATCCTCATCACTCCGGGCATGTAGCGCACTAATCCACTCAGAGCCGGAATGTCTGAATCCGGGTAATTAATCATACATTACATATTAGTACGGCCAGTGCTTGGTTTAATGGACCACGCTGAAAATATGGATGATGACAACGTGAAGTAAATAATAAAACAGCCAAGCAATCTGATATTAAGAGACAGGGCTGAGGGTACTGGACAGGATACTCTATGTGAGTTAGATCCGATAACTCTGCAGAATACAAAAAGTATGTAAATATTCGGCATGTTGTGTTTCGGGCTTTATTTGAAATTTAGGTGTCTGATCGTGCTTAACTGATATTTGTGGAAAATCCTCAACATAACAGAGTTCACAGTCCAATACAGTGGAAAACAGCTCTGAGACAAAATGGTGCAGTTAAATCGAGAGGGATTCCCCTCGTGGTTTAAAGGCGCAGAGACAACACTTAAGGTGCGTTCCAATCGGCCTGAAGTACCCTGCGAAGTACACTTCACAGGGTGTTCAGCCATGTTAAGTGTGATTCCAAACCGCAGGGAGCGAAAATGTTCAGTTCAAAGGGAACGGCGAACGGTGTAGTGAATGAGTGAACAACAGGTCTTCACTTCACCGGAAAAAGGGAATGAAAAATGTCCCATAAGTCATTGCGTCTTGCTGGAGCGTAAAAAAAAAAAATGGAGCTCGAAAAAGGATTTATATATTTATTATCATTATTATTGAGGACAACATCTTATTAAAAGGACACAAAAATTTTAAATTTTAATTTAATCAAGAAATCCTTAGTATTATATAGGCTAGTAATCTGCAAAAATATTAATAAATATCGGTACATCTAATATTATTATTAATAAATAAATTATTTACAGGTTATACACGTTTCAGTAGTATTTTTTATAATAGTATCAGTTTTTGTTTTAGTAAATATTCAATATTTAATGTCCGTAGTGTGAAATTTCCACAGCAAAAGTGACGGGTATCCGAGGTGCTTATGTTACCATGGTAACGAACAGAGAATGTGAAGTCTACGATGGTGAATTCGCAGGGTGTTCCGAATGGTGGAGTTTTGTTGAGGGAAGTTTTCTTCACCGACATTCACTGCAAACGGAGTAGGGAGCACCCTGTGAAGTACACTTCGGAATGAAACGCAGCCTTTGATTTGTGTGAGATTCATTTCCTTAGGCACGATTATGTTTTTTTGCCACATGACATGGCAGTGTGGGGAACGGGGACAGAGATTTAGTCAAGTGGATTGGTATGTTTTACATTGTATAATTCGTGTCAAAGGCGTATAAGACTCACTTTGTCAGACTTAAGAACAAATCAGACTTATGAACGTGCTACCGGAATGAAAGTCTTTTGTAAGTGGGGGCCTTGTGAAATCTTTTTTTGACATTGACATTGACATTTGAGCCACCACTGCACCTCTATCACAACTGGAGTAACTGGCTTGGATAGTGTTCATTTAATTGCTTTAAAACATTGATTAGGATTAAAACTATCTCAATTGTGTTTAAGGATAAGCAAGATTTAGGTATTTATTAAACGATTTTTGCCAATATTTAAGATCTGATACGCTTCGCCTACTGCACTCTGTTGGCCGTAGCACAATACTAACATACGCGACTTCATACCTGACTCGATATGACGGCTCGCATTGTTTTGTCATGTTCTTCCTAGGGAAAAAATCTGAGAGATTTTATGATCATGACACAATTCACGTCTTTCATCAGTTATTAACATTTGCCTAAAACAAATTCTTAGACTGACAAAGGACCCTGGGTCTTTCATCTTTGTCAGAGCTGTAGATTCTGACACTGACAGCTTGGCACTTGAATGCTTTTGTTCCTCGTTGGTTCTCAGATCCTGCTAATGAGGGACTTGCTGAAGAGAGGCGTCGCCGTGCACCACAGCGGCATCCTGCCCATCCTGAAGGAGGTCATCGAAATGCTGTTCTCCAAAGGCCTTGTGAAGGTGCGTCTTAAAACCGTAACTGTTTGCTTTATCAAGCAGTTAAACAAGCACTTACAATATGTCTGGTGATATCTCAGGAAACAGACTATTCCTTAGTATTACAGTCAGGTCCATAAATTGTGGAATAAAGATAAGGGTTTTTTTTTTTGGCATTTGGCTTCACATTGAATTTAAAATGAAAAACCTAAGATGCCAAGACCTTCAGCTTAAATTTAAGGGTTTGGGAAAAGTGTGACATTAATCATCAAAACTTATTTTCATACATACACTCTCCTTTTTTGTGGGACTCATAAATAATGGAACAGATGGCTGACAAGCACTTGCATGGCCAGATGTGGCCTGTTCTCTCATTACCCCATGCTTAATCAAGCAGATAAAAAGGCCTAGAGGTGTGTTATATTTACATTCGCTAGCTGTTTATCCAAACTCTCAGCATGAGGTCCAAGGAGGTGTCTATGCGGCGAAGGAGGCAAATACAACAGTTTGGAATATTCTTTAAAAGTAGGAATTAACTGGGCGAACTCATCAACAGCAAAAGGCCTAGAAGACCACGGAAGACAGCTAAAGTGTATGCACTCCTGAGGAGGTAGGCGTGTCCTTGGTAAAGTCTGCAGTCAAGAGACGGCTGAATAAAGATGCTTCATAACAAAGTGCAAACCAATGGATTCACCAAAATGCTGCAAAACGGGATAGGATGCAGCTTCATACTGCCAATGGGTAATGATCCAAAACATTCAGTGAAAGCTACCCAAGACAAAGAAATGGGAAATTCTTCGCTGGCCAAGTCAGTCACCTGATCTCAACACATTTTCACTTACTGTAGACAACACCAAAGGCAGAAGTACTCACAAACATGGCCTTAAAAAGGCCTGGCAAGGCATCCTGAGGGAGTAAACTCAGCATTTGGTCATGAGCAGGGGTTCCAGATGATGGGCAACGATTTTCATCCTGTTGTTAAAGGAAATTCTTCGTAGTCATGTTAATTTGTTCAATTATTTATGAGCCCCAGACTGAAAGTCTTGACTTTGCGCGCACATCTTGAGCGTTTCATTTCAGATTTACAAAAACGCACCTTTACCATTGCAAATTTTATGGACCTGTCTGTATGTGAAAGAAATGTATAAAATCTTTCCCCTGAGGAATTTGTTTTACGTTTAATAATGTAAAAATAATGTAACTCGTTACTCTCGGTATAAGAGGAATAAACCACTATAGGATGTGCTGTTATGGGCAAATCATCAACCTCCCGGTGGTCACAGGTTTCTGACCACACCGTATCACACTACTCTGGTGTTGATTATTTTCCCTATTAGCACACCTCCGGGGTTTTTTTTCTAAGAGCTAAAGATGAGCTCATGCTTTCTATTATTATCAGGGCAGATAGGGGCATTTTGCAGTTTTTTAAAAATTTTTATAATGCGACTTCTGAAGTAGTTTCAGTTCTCCCTGATGTCATTATCATGTAGAGCTTTAATATCAGGCAATTCCACAATGCTTGTTGATTTGTGCATTACAAGACCCGCTCGGGGATTAGCTATAACTAGGACTGCGATGAATGTAGGATACCGGGTCCTCCCAGTGATGTTCTCCATGTCGTGTTCAGGTCCTTTTCGCCACCGAGACTTTTGCAATGGGTGTAAACATGCCAGCTAGGACCGTAGTGTTCGACAGCATCCGCAAACACGACGGAACTGGATTCAGAAACCTTCATCCTGGTAAAACAGTTTATACACACCATTGAGTTTCACAAGGAGAATAATATGGAATATTATATACCATACATCATATCATATATCATACCATATATCATATGCCATACATCATATCATATTCCATATATCATATCTTATATTATACAATTTACCATATAATCATATTATATATCTTACATTATACCATATACCATATATCATACCATATATCATACCATATATCATACATCATATCATATATCATATTATATACCATATATCATACCATATATCATATCATATATCATATATGTATATATATCATATGATACAGTATATTTTATTATTTATCACATCATATATAATATCTTAAGATGTATATCGTGTCTTATCATATATAGTGTCATATAATATGATATATTATGTATAGTGTATCGTATCATAAAATGATATGAGATATATATATATAATCATTGTGTATTGTATCGTGTAACGTATTGTGTAAGGTATATCATATCGTATTGAATGTTGTAAGGTCAAAAACTATAAAAAGTCCTGGATCTTGTAAACCTTTTTTTTTTCCTACAGCTTGTCCTTGTTGAAGACTTTACTCAACTATGAAGTCATTTTAACGTAATCTACTGTATCAATAAGGGTGGCAATAATTCCGGATGTGCTTGTAAGAATTCCTTGCCTGTTAGATTTTTATTTTTCTGGTTCCTACTTATGATAACAATAACTCACAAAGATTGAATCAACGCTGATTAGCACCAGCGATCGCGCCGCTCATTAGATCGAGCCAGGTGTTGACGGACTAACAGGCCGCACCAAATGGGAAACGCTGTTATGTGTAAACAAGACAGATGTCTAATGTAAATTCGCTTCGCGGAAAGCTTTATCAGATACTACAGGAGGCCTTTGAAGTGCCTCTGTGTTTGTGCTGAGTGGGTGTAATCTTTTTGCATAGACGAGTGTAATCACTATGCGCATAACGATGAGTGAGAGGAAGAGCGTCAGAAATGACACGTCGCTAATGTCTTTGTTAAACATTTAAACCAAAATGAGATTTGCGGTCATCATGAGCCGAACGATGCGCGCTCAAATCTCATTATTAGACGTTATTGAGTTTTGGTATCGGAGGTAGAGGTGAGACAGAGAAAGATGAAAGTCTGAGGATGATGAAGAGTCGAGCTTTTATTTTGAGATCAGACAGAGGGAGGCTTGAGGCATGTTCAACAACACGACTAAAGGCATCTCCGTCACTAGGAGTTAGGGTGACGTGTTTGGTTCTATTAAAACGTTTACTAGTGTGGTTGGTCTCTTAGTGCTTCAGGTCTCTTGGTGCTTTAGTCTCTTAGGTTTACTTGACCAAGTGTAAACACTGCCATCCGAACCTAGAGGCAGGACCGGGCAAGGACCAAAGGATAATTCCTAGCTACTTGATGTGAGGTTAAAAATATACCTAACATCATTAATAAATTTAACACTGCCAAATTAAGCTTTACATTTTAATAAGCATCCAAAGATATTTGCTACAGACGTTTGCTCAGGAGAGCACGTGATTCAATATTTACATGAACGTTGTAATGAAATGTTATGTGTTTTTGAGCGCTCTCGTTATTGAACACGCCGTACTATCACACATAGTCATGTGCTTTCAGCTACGCTGCTTGCCTTTTATTCTTTATTTTATTTACGTATTATTTATCTTTGTTTTTTAGGGGACTGTCGACAGATAAAAGCTACTTGCAAAATAAAAAAAAAAATTGCCACATTGTTGAGCAGTTTATTCGCCAAACAGCTGCTAGAGTTTTGTTTTCCTTGTATGATGTTAAGTTTTCGAAACTCCTCGAGTTTTTAGCCGGTGTATGTATGTGTGTATACGCTCCACGTGCTTTCTGTTGTGTCTTTTGGTCTGATGTTGAAAATGCGAAACAAAGCTATTGCATCATAATTTAATGCAAGAGAAACAACTAGTTACAGACGCCACACCTGCTTTGTAGGACGAGACACGCACAGAGACCACGAATCCCACACCGTGACCGTTTGACCTAGAGGCCACGCCCCCTTTGGATTATTTCAGTTCTGATCCTGTCACACTAACCTTTGCTTGAATTGATCGATAGGACGATCCATCACTTTATTTATATTTATAGCAGTGGGAAATTTATGTATTACAGCAGCACCAAGATTAAGAAGCGTACCGTGAGTAATGTATAGTCCTAAATGAAAACAGAATGAGAATAAATCTGTTGTGTCTGCAGGTGAGTACATCCAGATGGCGGGGAGAGCAGGCAGACGAGGGCTGGACGCTACAGGCACGGTCATCATCCTGTGCAAGACTGGAGTTCACGAAATGGCAGACCTGCACACCATGATGCTGGTGGGTTCTCAGATTGGGTGCACTCGCAATTCCAGGGTGTTACCGTAGTGGAGTAAAGGGGGAGGAAATGAATCAGAAACTATTTTTAGCAGCTAGAAACTGATTCTCTCTCTCTCTCTCCATCTGTCTCTCAAAGACAAAAAATGAAGCCTGTCATGTTAATGACAAAGCATAAACTCCTGGTGACCTTACTTACTTAAAGTAATGATTCTATTGGAGCAGCTATGAATCGAATCAAAATCACAGTGCTGAACTGAATAACACCACACTTATGATTTGGATCATCATTCTTCATTCTGCTGAATTCTCACTTGTTGAATTGTATCATATATGATCTATCATATGCAGTATCATATCATATAGCATATAATACACATCATATTATATACATCATATATCATCATATAATATACATCATGGCCTATATCATATATATTATACAGTTTATCGTACCATCTATCACACCATATATCATATTATATACCATACATCATATCATATATCATATCATTTCATATATCGTATATTATATCATATATCATACCATATATCATATTATATATCATATCATATACCATTTATCATACCATATATCATATATCCTACATCATATCCTATATCATACCATATATCATGTATCATATATCATACCTTATGTCGTATATCATATCATATATCATATTATATATCATACCATATATCATATCCTATATCATACCATATATCATATATGGTATGATGTATGATATATAATATGATATATGGTATGATGTATGATATATAATATGATATATGGTATGATGTATAATATACAGTATGGTATGATACATGATATATGGTGAATTGTATAATAGATATATGGTATAGGATCTGATATATGGTATGATAAAATGTATAATATATGATTTAGGATATGATGTATGGTATATGATATATAATATATATATGATATATGGTATGATATATGATATATAATATAATATATATCATATATCATATTATATATCATACATCATACCATATATCATATCTTATGCCCAGCTGGATCCAGCAGGTTTTGAAGAATAAATGTCTTCATACTAAATATTGATTGTCATATAGCAAATTTCATTCCAATAAGTAACAAATTATTCTTGTTATCTTGATTGTCGTTTTGTTTAAATTTGACAATGTCGTTAAAACATTGAATTTTGTCTCAATACTTTTGGCCACCACTGTACAGGTGTATCGTATCAACTGAAGGTCCGAGACTCACACGTCACACACACGTGTTCCAGATCTTTAAGTGGTTGATGTTTTAAAGAGACTTTTTGTTGGTGATTTGTTTTCCAGCGGAGAGATGCAGAGGATGGCGGTATTTGGTGAAATCTAGTTATCGATTAGAATATGTTATTTAAAAGTGATTCACGTGTGTCTGTGGCCTGTGATGGTTTGACTCGCGCAGATCTACGTACGAGGTTATGTGATGTTTTCTGCGTCACCATGTTATGAATTGGAATAAAAAGATGATGTGTTCTACTTACTAATTGTTCATCCCTCCATCCGTGTGTAATATGTTGATTTCTGAAGCGTAATTAAAGAGAAACGAGTTTGTCATAGCAATCAAGAGCCATTGATACGAAGTGAGATGTTGGCCCTAATTCATATTTTTACAAGTGCCATTAGTGTTGCATAACAAAGGATTTTAAAATATAAGTGTTTGTGCAATGTGTGTGTGTGTGTGTGTGTGCGCGCCTGCGTGTTTGAGTGTTTAGAGCTTCCTATCTCTGAATGTTAATCAGCGCTGTGTCACGGATGGTTCCAGAGGCTCGTGCCGGCCCGCTGCTCCATGGCAACAGCATCACCGGTGGACTGAGAGATTCAATTACTCACAGCGGGGTTGGAAAGCGAGCTGCAATCATCATCAAATCCATTTTAGTTATTTTTCACATTCTTAAAAAAAAAAAAATGTTACAAACATGGTGCAAAAAAAAACAACTCAGTTTTGAGTGATTTATTTTCTTGGTTGTTTGATCGTATCTGTGTTGATAACTGTGATGTCCAACAGGGTATAAATGTCTCCCCTTTGCTCCTTCTAACCCCAAGGATTTTTGCCGTTTGTTCAGGGCAAGCCGACGTTCCTGCAGTCCCAGTTCAGACTGACTTACACCATGATCCTCAACCTGCTGCGAGTCGAGGCCCTCAGAGTCACCGACATGATGCGCAGGAGTTTCTCCGAGAGCCACAGAGACACACAGGTGGACACATTTTCCAGCAGCCCCTGTTCCCAGAATATTAATTTTTTTCTTTCTGTAAAATAGTTTTTGCATAAACAGAAAAATAGAGAGTTAGCAATGTGTCCTGAAAAAAATTGCAAAATCTTTTAAACCCTCTGAAGGAAAATGCTGTTGGGATCTGAAAGGATTTTCATCCTGGAGTGTTTTTTTTTTTTTTCTAGGAAAGATGTGTAGCAGATGTAAGAGCATTTGGTAAATTATTAAATTTGCAAATGTTCTGCCTTTTCTCTCTCTCTTTTCTCTCTCTCTCTTTCTCACTCTTTTCTCTCACTCTCTTTCTCTCACTCACTAATTTCTCACACTTTCTCACTCCTCTCTCTCTCTTTTTCACTCTCTCTCACGCCCTCTTCTCTTTGTTTTCTTTCTCTATCCCACTCTTTTCTCTTTCTCTTTTTCTCTCTCCATCTCTCTTACGCACTCTTTTCATACTCTCTCTTACTCTTCTCTCTCCTTTCTCTCTCTCCCTTTTCTCTGTCTCTCTCTTTCTCTCTCTCGCTCTCTCTCTCAGGCCAATGAGAGAAGGATAGCGGAGTTGAAACGTGAGCTTTCCTCTCTCCCGCCTCTTGACACAGAGGGTCAGTTATCTGATCTCCTCTCCTATTACCACACTTTGACAGAGCTACGTATTACAACTGAAGCCCTGCAGGTACATGAACACACACACACACACACACACACACACACACACACACACACCCTTACACCATCTCACCATCACAGACCAAAATATCCTGTACATTATATAAGAAGCTTCTGGAATCTGGTATAAGCTTTTACTTTTATATTAAGGTGCATACTAATCACTGTTTAAAAAACACAAGCTTTTATAAAGGAGTAATAAGGTGTGTGTTTCGTTCCCTTACACTCACTCACTCACTCACTCTCTCTCTCAGCGAGCAGTGATGGAGTCAGTGAACGGAATGAAGGCCTTGTCTGTGGGGCGGGTCATCGTAGTCAACAACGCTCAGCATTTCAACGCCCTGGCTGTCCTCTTACAGGTCTGTGTTCGAAGGCTTGATGTCTGTGTGTGTGTGTGTGTGTGTCTGTGTGTATGTATAACAACAAAGGTGAACCAAAAATTATTTTTCTTTTCTAAAAATGTATTCAAATAAATTCTACCACCAGGGGGTGGATCATTTTTGACTCGCCCTTATATGATCTCTCTTGTTTAATAATGAAGTATCTGACATCCTCCTCCTCTCAGGTGTCCACCGACTCTGTGAATCGGACCTTCACTGCCCTCATCATTTGTGAGAAAGGGAACGAAGAAGCAGCAGGACCTGGACCGGAGAACCGGGCGTTCACGCATCTTCACAACACCAGCCTTTTCATTCCAGAGGGTCAGTCTCGTACGCCTCACCTCGACACTTTGTACTGTCTACCGTATACACAAAAATACCAGTTTTTATTTCTTGTAGGGCCGTGCAGTCACACAGTACAGAAACTGAAACCTCAGGACATCTCCTCCATCACGGTTAAGACTCTGAAGGTCATTCCGGAGAGGATTATCGATAACTATAACAAGAGGCAGCAGCCTCGCTTCAGGTGGACGAGCATCTCTTTGGCATCCACTAAAAATTATTTCGTTATTATCTCCCGGATCTTTAAATTCAACTTCCTGTCTTTTCTCTCCAGAATGGACCCACCTGGTCAAGCGATTTCGACCGCGACTCAGGAGCTCCTGCGATTGGCCGAGGCCAACCCGGGCGGCGTCGCGACCCTCGATCCTGTGAACGACCTCCACCTGAAGGGTGTGGATGTCGTGGAGGGCGTGATGAGGCAGAGGGTCCTTCAGGAGAGCCTCAAAGACTTCCACTGCACCCACTCGCCCACTTTTACCGAGCAGGTCCTTCTCTCACACGTGTCACTCAGTCCTGCTTGTGTATGAGAGTCTTTTTATTTAATCTTTGACGAGTGTTTCCAGACAAATTCTAAGTTCTAATTCTTAAAAAAAAAAAGAAAAAAAGATTATTTGTATACTGACTATTAAAAAAACTATGTATACAAAAAAAAATCTTAAGTGCATTCGTTCAAGCTGCTGCACGGTATAAAAAAAATTTAAAAAAAAGTGAATTATAACAGCTAATCCTTGTGGCCGTGACCGCCATCCTTTCAGTCACACCGCGCGAGAGGCTAATTTCTCTTAATGTCATCCAGGCTTCAGCGGCAGAAAACTGAGAAACTCATCTCCTGCCAATAATTTGAATTTACTCGAATGCCTAGACAGAAAGGCGTCTTCAGAGACTGATTAGCGTCTGAGTGGATTGTGTTTTTCTTCTCAGTTCGCACGTGTTCAGGAGCGGATGAAACTGCAGGAGGAGCTGGATAAACTGCTGTTCTTGATCTCGGATCAGTCACTCACTCTGCTGCCAGAGTACCACCAGAGGATTAAGGTCAGCGCCCGTTACATTACACGGCTATTACTATTAATATCACTGCGGTTCTTCTGATCGCTTCCCACAGACAAAGTGGCACATCGTAGACCAGTTTGTAATACAGACAGGACATCATTTGAGCAGAATAGTAAGAGATAACAGTATAGGGTGTTCAAATGAATGACATAAATATCATCCTCCTATGCAACATGAAATGCATTCATGTGAAAAAAATATATGTATTGGACTATTACAGGAAAATAATCAGTGACAGAGGAGTGTGATGAAGTGACGTTACACCCCTGAAGTGCTTTATTTCTTTTTATACCACAGCCAGTGCTCACAATCTGACACATTTTATCTGACACACTACGTTCAAGTGTTTTTTATTTTACACAAATTTGACACACATCGGATTTTATTATTAGGGCTGTCTGAATACACAAAAGAGATTTTTTTTTTTAAGGATCATATCTGAGTCACTTTCCTATGTGGTCCTATACAGATAGTCCCCGACCTACGAACGAGTTCCATTCCAGGAGCACGTTTGTAAGTCAGATTTGTTCCTAAATCCGCCAAAGTGAGTCTTGAACACTTTTGACACGAATATACAAAGTAAAGCATAACGATACACTTGGCTAAATCTGAGCAGTGCATCTTTGCCCTTTCCCCACACTGCCGACAGGTGGCCAAAAAAATCGTAACCGCATGTAAGTCTTTTTAAACATACTTAATCTTACTAAACACATGTGAAATGTAACAGTTTTCCGGATTATATAATACCGTGCCTTTAAATTGCGAGGGGAATTGCTGACACAGCAGGGTCTGCTGACCGCGATTAAATTTAACCCGGGAGGGAGGGACAACAGTATTTACTGCGCGCTTGAACGGACACCATTTTGTCTCAGAGCTGTTTCCCACTGTATTGGACTGTGAACTCTGTTTTGTTGAGGATTTTCGGAAATTAGGATTATTCACCTTTAGGACAGCTTTACAGGACAGACATTTTCTATCATCATGCTTCAGGATTGATTTATTGAAACCCGGTTTCATTTCCGACTCAAATAGCCTGAGAAGCTGATATGGCAATAAATCATAATACAAACAAACAAACAAACAAAGCTTCATGTGTTGCCTGAATATCTCTTGTACATTTCCAGGAAATTAACCGGCACAACATGGAGTTATTTTCGCGTCACACGGTTGTTGAACATTATCGTGTTCTGGTCCGCAGGTCCTGGAGGCTCTGAACTATATCGATGGGAGCGGAGCGGTGCAGCTGAAGGGTCGAGTGGCGTGTCAGATCAGCAGTCACGAGCTCCTGCTCACGGAGCTGCTGTTCGAGAACACGCTGAGCCCTCTGGCCCCGGAGGAGAGCGCCGCCCTGCTGTCCTGCCTCGTCTTTACGCAGAACACTCAGATCGAGCCGCACATCCCCAACACCATCCAAGAGGTATCGCGTAACACCTCGTATCTCGTATTCAGTTCCTTTATCAGACGTGCTTCATCGCTGCTGTACAGAATAGTGGATGTTAAATCCCTGCACTATTAGTGAGAAACTGTAAAGTTTTAAAGTTTCGCAGATGAATAAACAAGTTGCTCTGTCTGTCCGCTGTGCTTCGATAAGCTTACTGACGCCAGAAGAGACACGTCTGTCAGAAACATCTCTTTTACAGCAAAAGACAAATTTATTTTATTTTATTTTTTTTTAGATGTTTGGCCAAATGCCTGATGTCATGTACATCTGTTACTACAATGAACACAAACCATTTTAAACATGTTCTGGTGAAATGCTGGAGAAACAAGAGGGGGAAATGGACAGATGTCCGTCTGAAGACGAACCAGGAAGTGTTTAGATCAAGGGAGAGAAAGAGGAAGAGACATAGAGAGAGAATGGGAAGAAAGACATGTGAATGTTAGCATGTTACATATACACTACCATTCAAAAGTTTGGGGTCACTTGCAAATTTCTTTGTTTTTGTTTAGTGATTTATTTTCTACAT
>JAOVVA010000012.1:16895001-16919177 GCA_028565275.1 Leiocassis micropogon
AATTTCCACATTTCTTCATTTATTTATTTTTGTGTTGTCACATTTCTTTATTTATCTATTTTAGATTTTCCACATTTCTACATTTATTTATTTGTCGCTGTATGCTGATAAGGTAGGCGGTCCCAGCCTTAGTCGAATCCGTGATTGGGCCGCAGGGCACCTCTGACAGAAGCAATCGATCTAATCAGCGTGATGCTTTTTAGTTATCTGAAACTAACCATGCAAATGGCTGCCAACAAGAGACCGTTAGCACACGTTCTGCGGGATCCTTAACCAAACTGTGTTTGACGGTCTTCAAGAGCTTCATATCCTGACGCAGAAAGAGGAAGGGAAGGTTGGGCGTCCATGGTGCGTTTTACCCAGAAGTAGATGAGCCTCAATTATATTCGGAGGTAAAACGCATCGTGGACGCCTAACATTCCCTTCCTCTTTCTGCGTGACAAGCGGACAACTTCTTGAAGACCGTCAAACACAGTTTGGTTATAGTCAACATCCCTCTCAGCATCAAGCTGAACTAAATCGTCCATTAATCTTTCGACACGATATAAAACGTAGTCATTTGCTGCGAGGTTCTCAATTTCCCCGGCTAGTGATCTTAACTCATTAGCAGCAGCTTGTAAAAAATACACCATAGTTGCCAGACAGCAGTCATTACAAGCCAAGGCATTACTAGTTGAGTCGAAACAATCTCACTTCATTTAACCAATCACGGTTTCGACTAAGGCTGGGACCGCCTACCTTATCAGCATACAGCGACAAATAAATAGATGTAGAAATGTGGAAATGCAGAAATAAATATATGTAAAAATGTGGAAAATCTAAAGTAGATAAATAAAGAAATGTGACAACACAAAAATAAATAAATGAAATGTGGAAATTCAGAAATAAATAAATCTTGAAATATGTTATTAAACAATAGTAGGAATACATTTAGCAATTTTCCATGGTATATTGTATTTATGTATTTATTTATTTCTATATTTACTAATTTATTCACACATTTATTTATTTATAATTACGTCATGTTTAGTCCTCCCTATACTCAAAGCAAGCTGTGAAAATACCAAGAGCTGTTTCTATCATACTGCTAACATGATGAAACATCTTAATTATAAATAGAGCAGCAAACGATGCAGGTCAGGTAGGAAACAATGTCTACAGTAAAAAAAAGCAGCTCTGATTGTACAGTCTAATAGCAGCAGGGAGAAAAGACCTTCAATATCGCTCTTTCAGACACATTATTCATATAAATTTGAATTTGAATTTGAATTAATAAATGATAAACTGGCATCACTTTTTTTTTAGACCATAAGAAATTTTACCGTGGTATTATACTGTAGGTAGTCTGATTGTCCCTCTACCGTGGTATATACCGTGCCAATGGAAAGTTTTCGAACCCAAATTTTATGTTTCACAACTTGTTTCAGTTTTCCCCCCTCACCATTCTGCACACAATCCACCACAATTATGAAGTTAAAACAGGCGTTTAAATTATTTTGTGAAATTATTAAAAATAAAGACCAAAATATCCAATTTAAAAAAGTAAAATCAACTCATAAGTGAATCAAATCGCCTTCGGCAGAAATCGCCTCAAGCATGCTTGCGAGTGATGCTTTTATAGACATGTACGTGCCTTTCCTAGTTCAATAAAGACTGAAATTTCAGTCTTTATTTTTTTATAAATTAACATAAAATATATATAAACACCTTTGTTATTACTTTGTCATTGTGTGTAGAATGATGAGGTAAAAAGGATTTGAATAGGTCCATGGTATTTTTGGGAGCAGAGCCATTTTATCTGTAATCTAGCCAGGGTACTGTCCATCACACCAATTGTGTACCGTGTTACTTGCCAAAGTACATACACTGATCAGTCATAACACCATGATCACCTGCCTAATATTGAGTAGGTACTAATTCACTGTGTTCTGACACTTTTCTATCACAACCAGCATTAACCTTTTTATAAATTTGAGCTACACTAGCTCTTCTTTTTGATCAGACTACGCAAACCAGCCTTCATTCCCCATGTGCATCAGTAAGGTTTGGCCACCCATGACCCTGTCGCAGATTCACAGGTTTTCCTTCTTTGGACCACTTTACGTATGTCCTAACCACTGCAGACTGGAAACATACCACAAGAGCTGCAGGTTTGGAGTTGTTTCTCAAAGTCAAAAAAAAGGTTCACTAGCTGTAAAAAAAAAAAAAAAAAAGGTTCACTAGCTGTAAAAAGGTTCACTGGCTGTAAAAAAATTTTTAAAAAAATTTTAAAAAAAAGGTTCACTAGCTGTAAAAAAAAAAAAAAAAAAGGTTCATTAGCTGTAAAAAAGATTTGACGAGGGCCAAATTGTGATGGCTAGATGACTGAGTCAGAACAACTAAACTACAGTTCTCGTGGGATGTTCCTGGTCTGCAGTGGTCAGCAAAAGTGGTACAATGAAAGGAAAACCGGTGAACCTTGCCCGTGTAGTCCGATCTAATACAAGAGCTACTGTAGGTCACATTGAGGCAAAGGTTAATACTGACTCCAAAGGTATCAGAACAGACCATGCATCACAGTTTTGGTGGCGAAAGAGAAGACCTACTCAATATTAGACGGGTGATCATCATATTATGTAATGTTATGGCTGATTGGTGTATAATTGTACTATCATGGTAGTGACCAAATGTATTCCCATGATACCTTTTTTTCTAAGGTACACAGTGTAACACATTCAAAAGGGACAGTACAAGAAATAATTTCAGCTGAAGGAAAACTTCTCCCTGAAACACTTTAAAGGTGTTATTTCTGTGTGAGGTTATCAGCTGTGTGGTGCAATGATGTCACAGGAGGACATTATTATTGCTGGTGCAGTTTAATGGGAGAAAATCGTTACAGCAATCTCACATGTGAGGGATAATGGTCAGGTGTGATGCTGTTCGCATCTACCAAAAAAAAAAAGAGCAATAGCTTCTTGTGTCACTCATCACAGGTTGAAATAAAACTAACAGAGTTTTTTATATGAGTAATTTAATTCATCGTGATTAATGTTGTAGTGTACAGATTGTAAATAATCTGTTTAATCTCAAGATATTCAGTCTTTATTTCTTTATCCAGGTCTATTTTGTCCACATCAAAGGTCATTAGAAGAACACTATTCTGTTAGGGACAGATTTATTATGTTTTAATTCACTAAATCAGGTCAAATTGTTGCGTACACCATGATCCATGATGACCGTCTCGTTAAATAGCCTGGAAGGTTCAAGAAATTGTCAACAATATGTCATATTTGTTAGATGCTTCTGATTGGCCAGTTGTCATAATCAGAAGTTAATTAGGAGATTTAAGAGCAAGTGCCTTTTTGGTGTTGGTACCCTGAGAATATATAAATGTGGACAAACTGTGGACCTTTAGAGCTCCTCAGGAGAAATTTCCAAACAAGTAAAGGTTTTAAGTTATGCAAAAAATGATACGCCTACGTATACAGTATAAAAATCTTCGGAACACACAGACACTGCATCATTCAGGAAAGAGGCACAGGGATAAATAAACCTGGTCCGAAAGGTAACAATTAACCCCATGACAAAAACTAGCTTCTGAAGAAGTCAGAGGCATCAACAGTTCAGAGTACGAGCGTTAAGAGAGTCCAACATCGCAATGGCTTTAAAGGAAGAAGTCTGAAGTTCACAGTTGATCACCAGCCTTTTGCAGCACTGTTTTTTTTTTGTGTGTGTTGTCATATGAAAAAATATCGAACTGTTCAGCTGTAATGATCAGAGCTGTGTGCGGAGGAAAAAGGTTGAGTCTTTTAATCCAAAGAACACCCTTCCCACTGTGAAACATGGGGGTGGCAGCATCATGCTGTGGGGGTGTTTTGCTGGAACAGTCACTGGTGCACTTCAGAAAACAGAAATAGGATTAGCTAGACATACTGAAGCAGCACTTTATTATAAGACATCAGCCTGAAATTTAAAGCTTACAGATATATCCTGATGATACCATGATAAAATGAATGCTAGCACCGCTATAACAGTAGAGACAAGATAAAAAAACTAATGCTTCCCTGTTAATTAACATGGCATTTCACGCAGGGTCGCCTGATTGAAAAGCTGATTTAGTCACTCGAGTTATATTTATGCCATCATGTGCACGACCTAAAATGACTATAAAGTACAACATTTATGCTGCATTTATTAATCTGTAGACTAAACTAAAACTAAAACTTTTGTTACACAAATGTAGTGCATTTTGCTGTTGTATTTACTAACACATTGCAGGAAAACACAGATGTACAGTAAGTTTGTTGTCTAAATGGAAACTTGCTCCATATTTAAGGTTTCAGCTTTCAATTTCTAAAAATAAAGTGCCAAGACTTATAATAATAATAATAATAATAATAATAATAATACATTTTATTTATAATGCACTTTATATTTGAAGCAAAGCTTGTGCTGGCAGATTGCTGAAAATGTTTTAAATGAAATCACATTTTTACAATATATACATGCTGTGATTGTGTTTGTATACATGGTGTTTAATAGGAGGATGCAAATACAGTAAGTCCCCGACTTACAAACGAGTTCCGTTCAGGAGCACGTTCGTAAGACAGACTCGTTCTTAAGTCCAACAAAGCAAGTCTTACACAAATATACAAGGTAAAAAAAAAAACACCAAAACACATATATACTCTCGCAAGACTGCGGCTTTAAATCGCGAGACGAATCCTGGTGATGCAGTAGAGTCAGCTGACCTTGTTTAAAGGGGACCCAGAGGAGGACAACGCTACATGGTGTTGACTGCGTGCTTGAACGGACGCCATTTTGTCTCAGAGCTGTGTTGGACTGTAACCTCTGTGAACGGGCCATTCGTATCTACAGAAATTAATAACTTGAATGTTCCTAAGTCTGGGACTACCTGTTTATTAAAGTTACAATAATTTTCAAGCCATGCCATGAATTATAGACAAGCTTCTGTATCAGAAAAGTAAAGAAAAGAAATACATGGACATATATGCGTATAAAAAGAATACGCATGGCTTATGTTGGCAGACTGCTGAAAATGTTTTAAATGAAATAACTCCTTCACAACATACACATAGTGATTGTGATTCAACGGAAGGAGTCGATTTAAAATAAAATATGGTGTTTAATTATGTTTTTTGTATGATAATAGAATATTTCTTTGCTAAGAGTATAAAAATGAATTGGATGCTAAGGCTGAATTAAATTCCTGTTCATTACGAAACAAATGTCAGGGTTTGAGGTTTCAATCTGTAGACGAATTTAAAACCACAAAAAAAAAACTAGGACAGCGAAATGTCAAACCAGAACCTTTGTCAAACCACACTGACCGCAAAGCTGACCTCCGGTAGAGGGAGTTTCATCACTTGAGAAAATAATGACTCTTCCTTCTGCTTCAGGGTTTGGCCTTTACAGGACAGAGCAGTGGAATTTAACAGTCAGGATTATATTAATGCTAAAGATTTTACAATGTTTGATTCATACTAGACAATTTGAGAATGTTTTTCATTTGTATGGGAACGTCTGCAGTTTTCAAGCCTTGACGCTCCAGTCAGACCCGACTTCAGACCCCTTTCTGTCTGATTGCAGGTCTTGAGGAGGCAGCAGGAAGGCAGCCCATGACTCAGCCGCTGAACCAAATGGCTCCTCCGCCTTACCTGCCGTCGCAGGACCCCAACATGCCCCCGCATCCTCCTCCGCCCGGCTGCGGGCCCCAACCCAACTACCCTCCTCCCCCACCTCCACCCGGCTCCGAGGGGTATCTACATGAGACGCAGTTCGCGCCTGGAAACCCTCCACCTCAGGCCGCCCCTAACGGTTACACGGTCCAGACACACGGGCCCGGTGGTTCGGTGCCTCATCCTCCCATGGGTTACCTGCAGCTCGGATATCCACTCCAACTGCAACCCTGCGCTGCCTACGTACCTGTGTATCCCATCGGAACAGGGGTGAGTCAGGACCCGTCTCTCACACGCACGCACACACACACACACCATTCTGTTCTGAGCAACATCACTTTCGACTAGTATTACAAAACAGTGGGTTATTAAGTGTACGGTATATTTAGTGAGAGCGGTAAGGCAGATGATGTATTAATTTGTGTGAGTTTGTGAATAAATAACAGATTTTTTGTCAACTTACGACATCAAATCAAAGTTTTTGCTGTTAGTCTTTGACTTCCGTACCGCACTGGACGTCTATCAACGTCATATGAATTATTAATCCCTCTTTCTCTTTCTTCCAGGGCCAGCCTTACATGCCTAACGGTACACCCCATGCAGGTGTTGCTCCAGGGCAGGTGCCAATGCAAATGCCCCCCGGCGTCGCTCTAATGGAGCCGCGGCGGCCCCCTCACGACTACCTGCCCATCGCCGTGCTCACCACCATCTGCTGCTTCTGGCCCACAGGCATCATCGCCATCATCAAAGCCGTGCAGGTGAGCCGGCCATGCTAATGAGCGATGTCCCGAATTCTTCTGAATATTAATGACTCCTCAGGGTGAACCTTTATCACAAATCACACAGTGAAGAGTCTATGGAGTGATAAACGTAGGCATTTTTACCATTACATTACATTTTCACATGTCTGTAATTTTATATCAATATTTTATACCTAAAAATGCTTTCTGATTGTGGTTGTTCTCTGTGGGCTAGGAGTCCTAGGAGGCATGACATTCAGAATTCAGGCATCATTTATCACCAGTTAGAGGAGGCTGATGGAGCATGTGGCGCTCGTTCGCTCGCTTTCAGAAAATCACAACGCTGCAAAACAAAGAAAATGAAGGGAAAAAAATCCTTCTCAGCAAAAAAAAAAAATTTCAAAAATAGCATGCAGAAGCACAGTTCTGAAAATGTTCACAAAAGCTACAGTATATAGTGCATATAGTACATTAATATATGTATTATATTAATACATAGTCGATTGTCGTGACACGATCGTATTAATGTAACTATCAGTTAATATGTTTAATGGACTAATCAGTGCACTAACAGCTAGGGACGAGAATCACCTGATACAATATCATCACGATACTTGGGCGCCGATTCGATTTGTATTGAGATTCTGAATACAGTGGAACCTTGGATTACGAGCGTAATTTGTTCCAGAATCGTGCTTGTAATCCAAAACACTCATATATCCAAGTGAATTTTCCCCATAAGAAATAATTGAATCTCCAATTCAGTCTCCAATGTCATATAGAAATAATGAATACAAAATATACAGTAAAAATAAAACAAATTAACCTGCACTTTACCTTTGAAAAGAATCCTAGCTGTAGTGATTGAGATCAGGGAGAGAATGGGGGGGCGGAGGGGGTTCAGAGGGCTACTGTATAGGATGATTATTAAAATTTTTTCCTTGTTTTGCAAAACACTCGCAATCCAAGGTTTTACTGTATTTTGTTGTACTGCTTTTACAGCAATGCAATTCTGTAAAAGTTACAATTCTAAACAAATTTAGCAAATAATTTACTAAATGTGCGCCAATGTGTAAATACTTTGAAGAGCACCATCTGTAGGATTACAGAAGAACTGCAACATTTAACCACCACAATTGCAAACAAATGCGGGGTAATTCAATTGAAAGAGGCCCCGAATATTCTATAATAACTTTCATGATGATGAAGCAATCTGAACCAAATAAAAATAAAAAAAATCGCTACATACCTTGACATGTGTGGCTGCATTACACGCGATGCTGGAAGTGATCTCCATTTTTCTGCCAGACTCATTTCAACATTTCGCTCCATGTTCCTAAACGTATCGGCAAGGATATCTGGTGGGAGCAATTTCAGATGGTGAAATTAGTGTCAGGAACACCGAATTTCTTCCTGAATTTACTCTGACATTGCTTAAACGAATTGGTGACCTAATACAGTAGGATCGCAGTATGAAGAATATAGAAATTGAATGACTGAGTGAAGGGGGAAAGTGTGAAACGGTGCGATGGCTGCCTTGCGCCTTACTTATTATGGGTCTTACTCAGGGGCATCCCGGCGTGTCCGAAGCTCCATATACTGAGGAGCACGTTGTACGTTGTTTCGTGAGATTGCTTGTCTTAGCGAGAGTTATTACAGAATATTCGGGCCCCCTTTTGAATGAATCACTTTGTATAAATGAAATTAAATAAATAAATCAGTAAGTTGCGACATAAAAGAATCGAGATACCTAACTGAATCGCTTATTTTCCTATTAACAACCGTATACAACAACAGCTAATTAAAGTTACAAAGCATAAAAGAATTCAGTGTTGAGTGACTTCCTATTTTATTCTACAAGACCTAATCAGATGTACGCTAAGAAACCTCTGAGGCAGGTTAACTACTTGCTAAAATGTTTATACCTGGTCTACCAGATGATCATAACTATAATGGCATTAATTTCAGATATGCATAATTACTTAATACTTAAAAGTTTCTCATCTGTTTTTATGAACTAAAAACAAGTAGATCGGTGTTTAAAAACAATGCTTATTTTTCTTTCCTTGTTTAGGTGCGTACAGCCATCGCTCGGGGCGACATGGTGTCGGCGGAGATCGCGTCCCGCGAGGCGCGTAACTTCTCCTTCATCAGCCTGGCGGTGGGCATCGCCTCCATCGTGCTCTGCACCATCCTTACAGTGGTGGTGATCATCGCCTCGCAGCACCACGACGAAGAGTGGGAACCGTAGACTCACCTGAAACCTCCGGACTGAAGGCGGTACAGCCAGTATTCCGCTCATTCACACAACGATCATCACACGAGAATCATCCCACGTTTACCTGTGTTAGCTAACAGGCACTGATTTAATTCATCTTTAAAAAAAAAAAACAAGGGGGCCATGAACAAATCACACCCACGATTTCGTCCGCAGAAACGCTTAGCTAATGATGTGTCCCGTATTGGTTACGTGTCTGGTCCATCCCGTCATTACGTCGTGCCATTCAATCTGTTTAGGTTCAGTGTTGTACAATAGGAGTGAGGTATTTCCTGGCACTGAGGAAAAGGATCACGTGGGAAAAAAACGATCTGCTATTGTTTTACTCGTATTGTAACATAAAAGTGTTAGGTAGCTGAGCAGAAGTGATAATCATTCTTTACTCAGTTAAATAACAATAAAGTAGAGTTTTACTACAGTCGGTGTAAAAAAATAAATAAATAAAAAAGTCTAAGTTTATTAACTTATTAAGTAGATTACCGGTCTTTTTCTGATAGAGATGATGTCCTGTTTAAAAACACTTGATGGAATGTTATGACGAATACAAATATTTTTCACTCTCCGGAAAAAAAACAACAACAAAAAAAAAACGTTTTACTGCCTCATGGTAAACTTGGAAAGATATATAATTATTGTTTGGCAGTGTTAAGTTCTGTTATGTATTATACATTATTTATTTCTCGTTTCATTTAAGTATTTATTATTATTATTATTATTATTATTATTGTTAACGTTAATATATATTTATTATCCTATTTAGCCATAGCTCTAGCATTGAGTCTGATTATTTTTCAATCGTTTGATAATAACGTACAGTATGATCATTAGAGCGCGCACATTTTTTAGCTAAGCATGTTTCGACACGCACTTTTATGCACTGTGAGGGTGTAAACGCTGCTGCCTTCCTTTCTGGTGTGTTTGCCAGGTACGGATAACGCAAAAGGGGTATGTTAAAAGGATAAAAACAACACCCCTTTTTGTTTTTTTCTGCTTTAAATAAGCATTTGTGGGTTTTTTTCTTGTTTTTTATTATAATTTTTTTTTTACAGCTCTATCAGCTACCTTGCAATTTCCCAGGTTTTCGTCAGGAGTGTTTGTCCGCGTCAGACTCGTCCCCTGAAAGGTTCCAGTCCTTCGCTCACACAGGCACAGGAGATTTGTCAGAGATAATTTCAGAAACGCATGAAAATGTCAAGTCTCTCACAGGCTCGGCGAAGCGCATTACTCAACCGCTCACGCTTAACAGTCAGAAGTGATGGACTTGCAGGGAAGAGACGGCGTTCTGCGGCGGGAGGAAGGGGAGGGGGGGGAAGCATAGTCATTACTGTGTGTGTGTGTGTGTGTGTGTGTGTGTGTGTGGATGTTCAGTGTGGATGCTGATGTAGATCGAGGAGGATAATACTATATTAATGTCAACTGAATCAACTATCGCCGGTGTTGATCAAAACCCACTTTCACCCAAACGTACGATGTGCTTCATCTCCTCGGTTTCTCGCGCCTCCCATCACGAACGTACGTTTGGTCTGTTCTCTCAGATTTTGCAGGAAAGGAGAGTTCGCATTTTTTTTATTTCCCCACCGGAGGAAAAAAATCCACCCTGAACAAGCTGCATGTAATATTATTATTATTAATATTATTATTATTATCTATACCTGATCTACAGTGGCATTCCAGGTCCATTCTTTAATGAAAATTTTAACAGGCTTTTTAGTGCCAATGATCTACCTGTCGATAGTGTTGCAGTGAGATTCAACCCTCGTTTCATCTCTTCCTGAATCGAACGATGCAGAAAAGACAGTCTTATAGTCAGTCCATCTCTCTCTCTCTCACACACACACACACTTTCCAACAGATCAGAACATCTAAAGCTTCAGCATTCACGCTGACATTAACACTATCACCTAATTCAGCACATTGTAATGTAATCTGGGACTTCATTTTAGAGATAAGAAGCTCTTGGTCTTTTGTTCACCAGAATTGTTACACAGACTCATCAAAGATACAGTGGAACCCTGGATTACGAGCATAATTTGTTCCGGAAGTGGGCTCGTATTCCAAAACACTCGTAAACCAAATTTAATTTAACCATAAGAAATAATGGAAACTCAAAGTATTCGTTCCACAGCCCAAAAAATAAATACATAAAAATAGTTACCACAAAATATAAAGTAAAAATAAAACAAATTAACCTGCACTTTACCTGTAAAAAAAAGTTAAAATAAATTTTGACAGATATGCTATACATGCCTTTATTGTTGCTGTTTGTGTGCGCAGGCGCTGGGTGTGTGTGTGTGTGTGTGTGTGTGTGAGAATCTAAAGTAAGCTCCCCACTCCCCCTTCTCGTCTTACACCGTTACCCTTCCTCCACAGTTTTTACACACGCGCGCGCACACAACGGAAACACTGTTTTATCGGAAAAATAAACAAGAAACCTCTGTAATGACACTCGATTGAGCGACACACTAACGGAATCACTGCTGTAAAGTAAAAATAAAACAAATTAACCTGCACTTTACCTTTGAAAAGAATCGCGACAGAGCAGTGTTTCTGTGTAGAGCAGAAAGAAAGAGTGTGTGTGTGTGTGTGTGTGTCTGTGAAGGCGAATGTAGTAGTCAAAATTTATTAAAAATCTTTGCTCGTCTTGCGGAATCGTCTTTGTTTGTTTTTTTTTCTCTCTCCCTAAACACATATCCCTAATTTAGAATTTTAGGAATTAAGATAGCATTTAGCTGGAGACCAAGAATTAGTGAAACGAACGATTGTTACAGTTGAACACCCAGTGCTGTTCTCCTCTATATCGGCACTCTACAGTATATCGGAATGCCCCTCATCTAATCAGATTACTCGGTTGTATAATCATATTAAATGCACTTCAGGGTGGATATTTCCTTTAGTTTTTCTCTGAGTATAATTTGTTGATACGAGCTGCCAGACTGGTTGTTGGGATCGTCGTCATGCTTTGAGCTCGAACCCGGGAAAAACAGAAGTTTCTGAAAACCCATTGACACTTTTTTTGACACGGAATTCTCAAACCCATGACACTTTTTTTCTTTTTTATTTAAAGTCATGTTTCTCTTCAGTATTTAAAGAATATTATACCTGGTCTCTTCTGCAATCATTTTTCATAAATCTGTCCATTTTTAGATAAAGAGCTTTAATGTAAATGCAAGTGATTACAGATGTATCGATGTACCTATTTTATCTACTGTTAAAAAAAATAAAAATAATTAATTAATTAATTTTAAAAAATGGAACCAGTGGGAACAGTCCGAATTATTCGGCTGTGTATAAATTCACCCACCAGCGGTTCTCTGAATCTAAATGCATTAAAGAGGAGATCTGTTTGTATTATAATGATTTATCTATCTTCTACCAGTGCAGCGTTATCAGTGTTGTGGGTTCTCAGTATCTATACAGAACTCTAACAAAATAAAAAAATGCTTTTCTGCATTAATCTAATATGAATCTGGTCCGGTATTGTTACAGATAATTTTGATATAAAAAAATGTAGAAAACCATCTGGTTCCCCCCAAAGTTACTGCACTCTTAAGATGCCGGATTTCTCTGAGCTTGTACGTAAATGTGGCAGGTGGCTTGTGAAAAGAGCCTGCTGCCCTGATGACTTGTGTACCTGTGCTTATAAGGTTTTATTCTGTGGATTGATGCTATACATGCCTTTATTGTGTATGAATCCTGTTTAAATAAAAAACAAAAAGCCACTGCAGGAATGAATCATGGTGCAGGTCTCTGTCTCGCCTCCTCTCTCTTTCTCTTTCTCCTCGTGGCGGTCTCGCTCCTTCATCTCACGTGTGCTTGCTATTTATAAATGACCTGTTTTTTTTTGGTTTTTTTTTTAAAGACTTTGTCTGTCCTTTGTCACCATGTTCGATAAAACGCTGTATGTACTGTATTTAAGATTCTGGAAAAATTTCTATTGTGAATTGAGAGCGAAATATGTTCAGGTACTGTTCAGGGACTTCATTTAGGATTAGTTCATTTAATAGGTTTTGGGATGCGAGGTTTGTATATTCAGAGATGAGGAAAAAGTATTAGAGAGCACTGGGAAGGCAAGTGAACTGGAATTGTGGTTATATTGGACAAACTAGGCTGGCCAGACTGTCTGCCAGATCGCAGATGGTCGTTTAGCCCCCCAACGAGACACAGCATCTTTGTGATCGTTTAAGCAGGCCTCACGCTGCCTACTCCATCACATGCTTCTGTCTTTCCAGCTCAGATTTTTTCGCCACTATCCATTTACTCACTGAGCATTCACGCTGGAACGGCATTAGCATGGATTAGTGGCTGAAGGACAGTATGATGAAATGGTTTCACTAGCTCTGTTTGCATGGACAATATTTGATTGGATAATATCTGATCATTTCTGATTGGATAAGATTTGACACTTGTGGGTGAGTACTTTTTGTACTTTTACTCAACTACACGTGTAAATGGAGGACTTCTACTTCTACTTGAGTAATATTTGCCCTGGGAATTTCTTCTTTTACTCGATTACCAGATTTGTGTACTTTTCCTACCTTCTAATTCTAGTACCCAGGTAATCTGAGCCGCTTCCTCAACCAGAGACACAGTGGATGAAAGTAAACGATTTGAGAGTTGTTCTCATTAGTTTTCTCATTAGGAATGGAACCATAATTTCCCTCACGAAACTCATCATGTCAGCTCCATGTGGGGCAGACATGTGAAGAAAGAATATATGTATATATACATGTATACATATCTCCGGCAAGAGCGAGATGATCAGAACAAGTGTTTACCTGGTGAGGGTTTACATCACCTCTCAAGGCATGACACGTTATTGCGTTTGAGTTATTATTCTGATTATTAGGGTAATATTAATGGTGATACTTGATGAAGTGTAATCAGTATCATCAGGTAACAGCAGTGTTATAACATATTAGTGACCTTTTGTAAAAACCAACCAAATATTACAATCGTGTTTTGTTTCATTTTAAGATCATAAGTAAATTTTGCCTCTTTATAGATCCAGAGCTAAAAGATCACCGAAGTTCATGTGATTGTGATAGAGCATAATTCTCACATAGCCCTCGTTCCTGTGCTGTGTTGCATTAAGCTGTTCAGCCTTCCTGACTGTGCTGTGATACATACAACACTTTTTTCCCTTGACAATGCTGTTACATTATACTGTGTTCCCTGCTGCATTGCACTGTGCGTGAGACATTACAGTGTGCTGTTTCAGTACACTTTGCCACCTTATTCACTGTGCTGTGTTACATTACTCAGTGTCGTGTTACATTACCCTGTCGTGTTACATTACTCTGTGTTGTGTAACATTACCCTGTGTTGTGTAACATTACCCTGTGTTTTGTAACATTACACTGTGTTGTGTAACATTAGACTGTGTTGTGTAACATTAGACTGCGCTGTTTCATTGCACTGTGCTGTGTTTCATTGCACTGTGCTGTGTTTCATTGCACTGTGCTGTGTTTCATTACACTGTGCTGTGTTTCATTACAATGTGCTGTGTTACATTACCCTGTGCTGTGGTACATTACCCTGTGATGTGTAACATTACACTGTGCTGTGTTACATTACCCTGTGTTGTGTAACATTACCCTGTACTGTGTTACATACCCTGTGTTGTGTAACATTATACTGTGCTGTGTTACATTATACCCTGCTGTGTTTCATTACACTGTGCTGTTTCATTACAATGTGCTGTGTTACATTACCCGTGTTGTGTTACATTACCTTGTGCTGTGTAACATTACACACTGCTGTGTTACATTACACTCTGCTGTGTTACATTACACTCTGCTGTTTCGTTGCACTGTGCTGTGTTTCATTACACTCTGCTGTGTTACATTACACTGTGCTGTGTTTCATTACACTCTGCTGTGTTACATTACACTGTGCTGTGTTTCGTTGCACTGTGCTGTGTTTCGTTGCACTGTGCTGTGTAACATTACACTGTGCTGTGTTTCATTACAATGTGCTGTGCTACATTATCCTGTGCTATGTTTCATTAAACTGTGCTGTTTCATTACAATGTGCTGTGTTACATTACCCTGTGCTGTGTTACATTACCCTTTGCTGTGTAACATTACACTGTGTTGTGTTTCATTACCATGTGTTGTGTAACATTACCCTGTGCTGTGTTACATTACACAATGTGTGTTGTGTCACATTACCCTGTGTTCTGCCACATTACCCTGTGTTGTGTCACATTACCCTGTGTTGTGTCACATTACCCTGTGTTGTGTCACATTACACTGTGCTGTTTCATTACCCTGTGTTGTGTATCGTTACCCTGAGTTGTGTATCATTACACTGTGTTGTGTTTCATTACACCATGCTGTGCTGAATGTTGTTTTATTACACTGTGTTCTGTTGTATTCCACTGTGCTGTGTTTCATTACACTGTGTTGTGTTCCATTAGACTGTGCTGTGTTTCATTACACTGTGCTGTGTTATATTACTGAATGTTGCTTTATTACACTGTGTTCTGTTATATTACACTGTGTTGTGCTTCATTACAGTGCCTGCCTTCTTCCCCGCGCTGTGTAAAATTACACTGTGTTTTTTTACACTGTACTGTGCTGCCTACCTCCCTGTGCTGTTACATCACACTGTATATCCTATTGCTTTATCGTGCCAAACAGTTCACTGTGCCTCCTTCCTCCCCGTGCTGTTACATCTACATTTCATGGCTTTCTTCTCCGAGACTGCTTACATTACACTGTCCTGCTTTCTTCCCATGTGCTGCATTACAATATACTATGTTGTGTAACATTGCACTGCGCTGTTAGGGTATATAGTGCACTACGCTGTGCTGCCTTCTCATATCTGTTTCAACATTACACTCTGTCCTGTGTTAATATTCACTATATCTCCCTGCACTATCGAGTTAGAAGCTGTGCGTGTCCTTGAACCGTGTGCTTTCCCCTTTGCTTTGTTTTATATCGCATTGTGCTCTCTTCCTTCCTTGCACGTTGCACCGCAACACTTGCCTCCATGTATTGTTCTATTACATTCCTGGTCCTTTTCTTCTTTCTTTTTTTTTTTGCATTGCGTAATGTTCCACTGCGCAGGTTTACTCTTCACGCCGTAACATTCTCTTGGTCTCTTTTAAACCCTGTTTTCGTATGTTCAGCGGAATTAGAATGAGCTTTTTTTTCCCCACCACACATAGTTCTGTACAGATTCACTGACTCGTTTTCTGATTCATGCTGACAGCCTGAGCATAATCTCCAAAACGCATCAGTGACTCTCTCTCTGTATTACCTTACACAACCATTATGTAAGTACCACGTTAGAACATCACAACTCCCCAGTTTAAACAAGGAAATATATTTATATTTTACAAAGCAGCTTAAAAATAATTTAAAGAACACGTATAGAACAGCAGGCTCATGTTTGTGCACAGAAATGCACGGTGGGGGCAGTCTATCCCAGTTCGAGTCTCTCTCTCTCTCTCTCTACTGCAGGAGTTTGTACTGTACATACTGACAAAGACATAGTGATGCCGTTGTGCAGTGATTCCTTTCTGAATCAAGAGAGCGACGTGAGCTGGGAAGCCTCTCCGATACCAGCAGCTTCACGTAGACAGCACTGTAGATCATCAGAAGGTGGTTTGCAATCTCCTACGAGCACACAAACACACACAAATAGGTCAGCAATGTATACAAATCATGTACCATTTCATTATAAGGGTCATACACACATTGACACACAGTGTTCATTACACATAGAGTCACCGCTTTTTGGGAAGTGACACTCAGGATCGAACCAGGGACCCTGGAGCTACAGTATGAGGCAGCAGTGCTGGTCTCGATACACAACGGTGCTACCCCTGCACCATACCGTAGCGCAGTCTATAATTTGCTCCTCTGTAAGTCACGTCAATGTAGAGGGCATCCGTATTTATAGAAAAGCTAAGTATAGTTTAGCAGCAGTTGGGTAATCTCTCACGTTCACCTACACACTGGTGCAATTCAATGATTTCTCCTCGCTATGACAACGGTGTTATTTACTGTATAACCGACATGGTCACCGGAGTACTGTACAGACGTCGATCGCTCTGTGCCTCCGTACCTGGTGCGAGAGGGTAAAGTCCGGTAACAGATTAAATGTTTCGGTCAGTATAACTTCTTGTCTTTTCTCGGCTGGAGCGCGTCTCTCCGCGGCCCCTCCCAGCAGGGGGCGCTCTTCATCAGGCTCCTCGGAGGGCTCTTCAGCATCCGACTCAGGAGACGGGACTTCGGCCACTACGATGAGGTGAGACATTCTTTTCTTCAATTTGTTCTAGAAAGTAATATGTAAAAGATTCAATCTCGTGAGGAATCAAAGCATTTATAAGGAATGTCAGAAAATAATTGTGCATATATTTGTAAAACGGCGATACTACAGTGCCAGTCAAAAGTTTGGACACACTTTATAAGTCTGTGAAAAGTCTTTCCGTCCAAAACATGCAATGATCCCCTTTGAACAGCTGATATTGAGATGTATCTGCTACTTATTCCTCTGTAAATCCTTCATAACGCCTCTAATCTGAGGTGCTGGTTGTTAATTGGTGATTTCTGAAGCTGGTAACTTTAAATGAACTTCTCCTCTGCAGCAGAGGTACGTTTTGGTCTTGCTTTCCTGGGAAGGTCTTCATGAGAGACAGTTTCATCATGGTGCTTGATGGGTTTCGTGAATGCACTTGACAACCGATTGATGTTTTTACTCAATTACCTAATGCCATATGTGTTGTTTCATAGTTTTGAAAAAAAAAAAAATCAGTAAAATCCAAACTTGTGTCCAAACCTTTGACTGATACCGTATGTCCAACACTGTTTTGTGCTTTACCTTAATAACAGAACATGCTGAGAGTGTATTATTGGTTAAAAGCGGCCTACAAACCTTTATCTCATCTCCGACCGAGTCGAGCTCTGCTAAAGTTTCAGTCAGGCTTTGCAGACAGGGACCCAATTCCCAGAACACACAACATAGCTATAAGAGAGAGAGAGAGAGAGAGAGAGAAAGCAGACTGTAAAGTAGGAATTTAACCTCATACAGATTCAGATTCCTTTACTCTCATTGTACAAGTACAATGAAATTGAGGTATTATAACGGTGCTAATGAAATAGTAATAAATAGGAAAATGTTAAAAATTTTATATTAATAAAAAAATTTAAAAAAAGGAAAAATCAGTCTCAGTTTCCAATATCATATATCAGCCTATTGAGTTTTTGAAAAACAATTAGGACTGGAATATACCTGTGTGGGTCAGGGGGGACCTGGAGCCTATTCCGGTGGCACAAAGTGTGTTCTATGCTAGATGGGATGTCAACCCATTGCAGGGCGCAAGCCCACACACTCACACACCCAATAACACATTGAGGGCAATTTGGAAACACCCAATCCCTGCATGTCTGTGGACTGTACGGGGTAGATGTACGTGTTTATTCTCCTCTTATTCAGAGTCCATGGCTCTTGTCCAAAGGGTCTAGTCTAATCATGTTTTAGAATAAACTGGTACGCCCTTCCTAACAGATCCATAACTAAAGTTTATTAAACAAAACAAACACCAGAGCCCACTGAGAACTTCCAGCCTGAGGTTTCCTCTCATGGCTGAACCTCACCTGCATTTGTCCAGTGCACTTCTCAACCCAGTCAGCTATGCCCAGGAGCAGACCGTGCCCGATGAGCCGCTCGTTCACCTTCACCAGACGCACGTCAGTATTCACGTTGATCTGTGTGCGCACAAAGAAACATGATAAATCGGTGCTCACACGGTCACTGCAATACAAGTTAAACCCGACTCTACATGTTCATGTCCGATATTGTTATAATATTGGATACGGCCGAAAAAAGTCACCATTTCAAACTTCAAAAAGATTTAAAGAACTTTATTAATCCCTATTAATCCTAATTATCGGGCTGTATCAAGCAAAGAAAACAACTAAAGACATTCCAAAATACTGGAACCGGGTTAAAAACGCAGTATCCGAACCTGAAAGGATTGTGCTGAAGCGTCAACTTTGTGAATGAAGTCAGACTTCATCTGACTCATCACTTGTTCGCGAAACTAATCAGAAAAAAAGCCTTTTGTTAGGGAGCATAAAGATTGGACTTTGGAGCAAATGGAAAAAAGGTCATGTGGTCTGATGAGTCCAGATTGCAGAGCGATGGGCGTGTCAGGGTAAGAAGGGAAGCGCATGAAGCGATGCATTGTGTCCCATGTACAGACCCTCTGGAGGCAGTGTTATGATCTGGGTGTTACTTCAGTTGCTTAGGTCTAGACTCAGCAATAAAATGAAGTCAGCTGACGACCTGAATGTACTGAATGATCAGGGTATCACATGTATGGAGTTCTTCTTCTTCCCTGATGGAACATATTCCAGGACTCGACTTGTGAACGAGGAATCATTTTTACACATTAGTCCAGGCTGTGTATAATATTGGCTCGGCACTGTTTCATTATTATGACTTCATAACCAAGTTTCCTTCGATACTGCCTTTGAGTTTGGTGTAGTTATGGGGTGACTTGTTTATGCATGATTATACAATCCGCAAGACTGGAATGGGAAACCATGTCTACAGCATCTATTAATTCTCCACAAGTGCTTTTCTATTCATTAAATGATTCATTAATTATTCAACCAACAGATATAAAAAAAAAAAATGAAAGAAGAAGAAGAAGAAGAAGAAGCAGCTTGTGGAAAAGCCGGGAGCGAATTCTTTTGATAAGAATTGATTTCCTGCCTCTTTGTTGCTGTAGTGGAAGACGAGGATGATGGCGATGGTGATGACGAAGACGATGAGGCTCACACACAGACACAGAACCCAGAGGTTCATGACCCTCTCATTGAGGTAAAGGTGGAGGCTGGAGTAGAAGGCGCACCACAGCACCACATACACAATCTGAGAGAGAGAGAGAGAGAACAGTCACGTCACGTACTGTACTTCTGAAAAGTGTTAATTTCTTAAAAAAGAACGTCCCTCGCGTCTGCAAATTCCACCTGAACAGAGGTGGATGAATTATGAGTCATATGAATTGAACTGTGAGTCACGTATATTAATTATGATTCATGTAAGTGTGTTATGTCATAGCAGCGCAGCGAGTTCGGTTTCTTAATCTCAAGTCTGCTCTAGAGTATGTCTAGACAACGTTAAGTCTGTAGCTTTAATTAATCCAATCTAAAATCTGATTCAAACCCAAGTTAGTCGATCATGCCAAGACAGGCTTGTTGGTGCACGATGTTTTCCTTCTTTTTATGTATTTGCTCAGAATGCAATATGATGGAAATCTGAGAATCTAAGATTTGCCACAAATCTCTCTCTCTCTCAGCTCTTCAGTAATGTTGCACGGACTTGCCGATGCGGTTTGAGAGACAGTGTGAATTTTAGCAATCTATAAAAAGAACGAAACTTCACAGCGTAGCCGAATGCTGTGATGTTTTAGACAAGCAGAATGAGTTTTATTTTCTCCCATTTGTAAATACAGATATCTTGTGCTATTTTACAAAACACTCCCTCACTCACTTATTCTCTATACTGTGTATCCTGTACAGACTCGCAGATAGCCTGCAGCGTATCCTAGGGGACTTGGGAACAAGGAACAAGGCGCGGTGCACACTTTACAATCAAGCACAGGGCACAAGCACACACACTTACGCACTACGGGCAATTTGGGTGCACCAGTTAGCATAAATGACATGTCTATAGACTGTGGGAGGAAACCAGAGTGCACAAAAAACTCCATGCACACAAACCCAAAGGCCAGACTCGAACCCTCAACCCTGCTGACTTTACAAAATACTTCATATAAAATGTAATAATGTTGTTCGAAGCAAGTGTATGAAGTATATAGTGCATTTAAGCAACACAATGGACACGAAACATGTCCTGATTGATTGATTGATTGATTGATTGGTTTACATTTAATTGGTTCTATCAGTGATTTGTACATTTGTGCTCTTACTGGGGCCATGATGAAATGAAACAGAGATGAGTTGAAGAACAGGTATCTTCTGATGGAAGAAGGTTCTAGTGCTGTCCTCAGAGGAGTCTCAAAGTCCTCGACAGGGATCTGCGTTAGAGAAGCAAAAATAGTGACACTGTAACACACGGTATAGTATTGCATGGCAGAACGAATTCTTTTTCTGAATTCCCAGAGCAGAGGTTTCCAAACTTGGTCTTATAGTCGATATATGACTGTGTGTGTGTGTATTTTTATACAGTCATAAATATATCTACCAAAGTCTAGAAATGCAGTTGCTGTGATGTAACTTCAAGCTAACTTTACTACAAAACTTTATGGTCATGAATAACTGTGCAAAAGTCATTTCTTCATATTAATTTAAATGAAATGATGTACAATTAATGAAAGAAAAAAATAAACAAGTATTTTAGTGTGAGAGGCTGCAAAATTCCTAAACATAAAAGCTAAAAACCGCTTGTTTATATCACCACCTCAGCAGCGACCTCATTTCCCCTCTCGTCTGTTCCAACCACTCAGCATTCAGCATCAGCAGTATAATAATCACCGGCCTGATCATCTCTCATCATCTGCACATGTTTATTGCTTTAAATTACAGTCGTGTCCAAAAGTTAGTATCCCCCCCCGCTTTTTAATCCTAAGTTTATTTTGCGTGTGTGTGTGAAAACCTAAAAATCATTTAATCATAGTGGGTCTTAGTATTAGGCAAATACAACCTCAGACGAACAATAACATATAACTGTTTTCACTGTGCCAACAAAAATGAGGTCAAAAAGAAAAAAAAGTGGGAAAAACTAAGTACCCCCTTACTGCTTCCACAGAATTTAAGAGGGTAAGTAAGAGCAGCCAGGGGGTGCTAATTATTGACTATCAGCAGGTGTGTAGACCTCTATAAAAGCAGACGTTGTGGCAGTTTTCTGGTCTAGAGCATTCAGGTGTCTGTTAACATAAGGGAAAGATATAAGAAATGGTCTTAGAGAACTATTTACCATATGTGGGGTCCCACTTATTTCAGAGGGAGAGGTAACTGGAAATACATTACATTGTCATTTTTAGTTCTTGGTTGCAAATCCACTTTAGTTAAAGAATTCAACCAAGTTTGTTCATACTTGGTGTTTTCCAATTTTTGGGGGGAAATCGCCCCTTGGCACTTCACACTGTTTGTCTATAGTCTTCACCAAAGATTATTCTGGTCGTTATTTTGCAGATAACAGTCAGAAAAAAAGGGCTGGTACATTTGAGATAGATAACTGTGTTATCACATCCTGTCTCTGAAAAAGGAAACAGTGTGGGCTTGTGGGTCGTCCGTCATACATTCTAACAGAGAAGATTCGAGAGGCATTTGCGCCGAGGCCAGACTTTCGACACCCCTGTCCTAAATTCTTTTAGAGGTTGTTAACTCAGGAATGCAGAGAACAGATGTTTTGAGAGGACGGACCTGGAAGCCTTCATGTTCCAGCTGTGTCCTGCAGAGTTCCAGGTCGAAGCTTGGTGCTAATATAGAGGATGTGGGTACGGCCACTACACACTGACCTAAAAAACACACACACACACACACACAAAGTCAAGATAAAGATTAAATTCCAGCAGAAAAGAGAAAATGTATTTCAACATTAATTAAGCAATTTTTACTGAAGCTTTTTAAGTCTTTTATAAATGTTCTTCACATTACAATTCGATCGAAAGTGTAAATTATTTTCCTGTGACAGCATTTTCCACCTCTTTTATTCCTCTTCGTCCATAAACAATGAATTCATTTACTGATGTATGACACACCGTACTTGTAATCTGTTTGTACTTACATTACCTTTAATGTATTTTTATCACTTCTCTTTTGACATGAATAATCGCTGTATAATAACAAGGAAGTGCAAAGTCCTGTCTGTACTGAAGACTTTCCCCACAGCTGACAACCGTTACAAAGCGATGATTCCTTATGACTATAGAGCTGTGATTTGCCTTGCAACCAGAACTAGACCAAATAACTCAATACACTCTGAGAAATCAGATTCAAGACCTCAACAGACCTCGAGTTCATATGCCAAATTTAATCCATGACTCTACTTAGTACCAGTAAAACAGGTTATGTGAATGAATAAAGCGTGTTCATGTATAGGGTTGGTAATCTGGTGCTTTATGAATAATTTATAATTAAAAAATGTTAAAGAAGCACAACTTCGCTGACAGAACACTATTAAGGTTAAGGGTGTGTGTGTTACAGTCACTGTTATTATAGTTTCATTTTCAGGTTGCTAATTTGACTGGAAATCATGGGACTATTTATTTATTTATTTTTTTGTATCGGAGAAAAATTGACATTGTGTATCATATCTACAATGGTAAAACACATTTAAGTTATCATTAATGACCTAAAATAGAGTCCTATATCAAGCCGAATGTGAGAAAGTTACTGTGTATTTTCTGTAAACCAAAAAAATCCAAATGAGTCATAAACTAATCAAATATTTTAAGTAAAATTCTTTTTCTCTCAAAATATACAGTCATTTTTAATTATCAGTAATTTCTATGTAAAAGCCTAATTCATTCTGTTCTCATTCAGAACTGATGGTTAAGGCCTTGGAAATAATGCCATAATGCATTATTATAATTAGATTTTCCACTTGCATTACATGTAAAATGGGCAGCACTGTGGTCTTGACCCACCAGTGTCGATCGAGGGTTTGATTCCCGCCTCGTATCGTATCAACCGCTTGGTGGGTTTCCCCCAGGTAATCTGGTTTCCTCCCACAGTCCAAAGAAATGCAAATTAGGTTAACTGGCGTTCCCGAATTCCATGGATTGGCACCCTGTCTAAGGTGTACCCCGCCTAGTGCCCTAAGTCTCCTGGGATTGGTGCCAGAGGTATAGAAGATGAATGAATGAATTACATATAAGATCACTCCTATTAATGTACAATATAATACTTTATTAAACCTACACCATATGTCCAAAGGTTTGTGGACACCTGACCGTCACGCCCATATGTCCTTGTTGAACATTCCATTCCAGATTTATTCCTCTTTTGCTGTTATAACAAGCTCCACTCTTCTTTCCACTAAATCTTGGAGTGCGGCTGTGGGGATTCGTGTCCATTCAGCTACAAGAGTATACATGTATTGGCATACGCGTAATTCATCCCATAACCTCATACTCCAGTACATCTATCCTGAATGCCAACTACACTAATTCTTCCCACCTGTTCTTTATTCTTCTACCCATCCTGAGGCATCTGGAGATTTTGTGCCAGCTTTAGTAGACAAAGGCCAGCTGGAGCTGGTTCTTCTCCTGAGGCCTCCAGAGAAGGACCAGCTCCAGCTGAATTCTGCTTCATGATGTTTTGGAGCTACACATGCTGCTCCTGTGCTCCCAGTGATCCAGACCCCATCTGCCCTCTGCACCTGCTGACACGTTCCTATACTGAACTGTTAATTTAAAGAGCTTCTGTTATATTGAACTTTCAGCTGCATAACACACATGATGTTATATCATTTCTATCTGTTATCACCCAAATGAGG
>JAOVVA010000012.1:16968433-16981357 GCA_028565275.1 Leiocassis micropogon
ATATAATTTCTCCCAAAAACAATTATTGATCTGGTTACTGATGTTGGACTGCTATTATTTTGAACACAACTGTAAATGAGGTCCGGTTCCCTCAGCACCTTGCTGATCCTGAAAGCTCATGTATGATCTGTGCATGCTAAGAAATCAGTCAGATTCAGAACTAGTGGTGTTTACTCTGACGATGTGACGTACTTCGTGTTTAACAGCATCTCTCAACCGTAATATTATCTGGCAAGGACGATTTTTTTTTGTTGTTGTTCTTGTGGTTAGAACGAGATGATATAAAAAAAATCCATGACTCATATCTTACTAAGCATAATTCATCTATGAAGTAAAAATTAATTCCACACATACACAATGTTCTTGATCCAAGTGCTTAAGTGTTGGTGATTTGTCATCCTGTGATTTATCCAGATCTGATTTCTATGTTCACGCTGCAGTGACATTCGCATATTTTGTTATAGTAACGACTCCAGCGTGCGTACACAGAGCAGAGAGCAGCTGTCTGGTGCTGCTGCTAGGTTATTCAGGTTATTCACTCTGGATTAATGTTTTATGTAAGAGGAAATAAAAAAGGCTTATTTGCAAGTCCTGCCAGTCTGTGTGTCGACAGGAGACGCTTCAGATATCAAACTTTCTGAGTTCAAAATGTTTTTGTTGCATGCAGTAATAAAATTGTTTTCGTTGTAGCAGTCCAAAGAATTCATAAATGCAACATACTATAGTTAAAAAAAAAAAAACATAATATAAAAACACCGATATAGGCAGTGTTATCTTCATTTTGGATTTTTTTTCCATGTAGAACCAAAGTTATCATTACTTTTAAAAGTTTAAGAAGTTAAAATGCTGTCCTGAATATGGGAATGACGTCCCCAAAATGTGGAACTCACTAAATGCGCTGCTTTTTCTTCTTCTTCCTTATTTTATTATTATTATTAGATCACAGAAACAACCTAAAACTATTTTTATTTTTGGCTCATACAGTTGGTTAAAATTAAATAAAATTCAGTTCATCGTCAGGGGTCGGCAACCTTAAACACTCAAATCAAACTGGAGCTGTTTCCCACAGAAAAGAAAACACCGGGAATCACAAAACTCAACTTTTGACATCTCAAATGAAAATAACACTGCATATTGTGTTTTTATTTTTATTATTTTTTTTAAATAATTAAAAAATATATATATATAGTTTGTTGCACTTATGAAATCAATGAGCTGAAATCACAGAGAAAATGAAATTATTTCTGCATGCATCAAAAACATTTTGAACTCCGAGTTGAAGGTTACTTTCAAATAAAATACTCAATGTCTCTTTGCGTCCTCCTTGTTTCATTTTATTTATGAAATAAAAAGCTGAACTTGAATTTTCCTACAGCAAACTAAAAATCCTGTCTGCTTCTGTGTGGCTTTTAAATACTCTATTTTCCAAAGCCACAGGGAGGCGCAACAGAGCCGTGGGTTGCAATCCCCTGACCTAGGTTGTACTGAAAAAGAAACCAAAAAAAAAACCACAAGAATGTCACTTGCATAATCCTGACCCCTATGTATATTTATTAAAACTTACAGGCTACATTCTTTGTACACAGAATATTCCTCAGATATTGATACAATTCTAATTAAACTACCACACAGGATGCTGTGCTATGCGAATAATCCACCTAGATGAACTGCAGCGTTTTTACTCAAAATGCAAACATCTAATTTTAAAATGTTTTAATTAAATCGCGTGCAGTGATGCGTGCATTGTCACACAAAAGAATCGTAAAATCGTTTTTTTTTTTTTTTTTTTACACTCACATCTCTAATCGCCTTCATGTCTAAACATGTACAAAAATAGATTTTTTTTCTTCGTTCGTTTAAAAAAAAAAAAAACTTTTTTAAACAAACGAAACCAGTACACACGTCTGTGTCGTCAGTGGTGTGAACAGTTACCATGTTATTACCGCTCACCTTTAGTTCTTATCCATAAATACTATCACCATAAAATATGAAACAGGAGATTTATTCTCTGTTTACTGCTGATTGATTAAGATGTGTGTTTTAGCGTGTTATCGTTCCTCTGTGTAACTTTGTGTGTGTTCCTCTGTGTCCTTAGGGCTGTCTGATATCCCAGGCGAGGCCATGGTCAAGCTCTACTGTCCTAAGTGTATGGACGTGTACACACCGAAGTCGTCCCGGCACCACCACACCGACGGAGCTTATTTTGGGACCGGGTTCCCCCACATGCTCTTCATGGTGCATCCTGAGTACCGGCCAAAGAGGCCCGCCAATCAGTTTGTGCCCAGGTCTGTGTCCGCATTAAGCACGTGTCAGTTTAGACAACCTGATTGTGTGTGTACGATCCATGCTGGCTCTCATACCAGCTCCTGCTCCCTCGTTTATTCTTGTGTAATTCAACAAAACTTGTTTTATTTTTTATTTTTGTTAAACCTTCACCATTGACAAAGTTACCTGTACAAGTCAAATACACTATAAATATCTTGGAGTTTGGGAAAGAACTGTTAAAAACCGTTATAAAGGTGTGAGGATCGGTTAACTGCCACGTTTGTTTGAAATTTTAAATTTGAATTTGTTTCTAACGTGGCAGTTAACCGATACTCACACCTTTTATAAATTTCAAACAGTCATTTACAGTTAAACCTCAAATCAAATTAAAATTTGTCACGTACACGATCGCAGTACGATATGCAGTGAAATGCTTATACAACCGCCAGTGACCTTAAAAATTAAAAGCTTATAGATAAGAAATAAATATGAATGAAAAGAAATACGATCGAAAATAAATGTAATTAGGATAAAAATAAAAAAATACCGTACAAATATGATGGATTACAAGCATAATTCAATCCAAAGCACTTGTATATCAAAATGAATTTCCCCAGTAGAAATAACGGATGGTTCGTTCCTCAACCCAAAAATATGCACATAAAAATGATGAATGCAAAATATAAAGTAAAAATAAAACAAATTAACCTCCTAAGAGGAGAGGATGTTATTGTTTAGGACGACTTTCACACAGATTAGTATCTGAGTAAGCCGAGTATCTCAGGATAGAATCATCCCGTTTAAACCTCTTGGTGTGTTTAGTTTACAGTGCAGCACAGCATAATGTTGATCCTGTAAAGCTGATTGTGGAAAAGATTTTTTTCCCCCCCTTTTTCTCCTCGTCTTCATGACCTTGTTTCGCTCTCTCTCTCTCTAATCCAGGCTCTACGGTTTCAAGATCCACCCGATGGCGTACCAGCTGCAGCTGCAGGCAGCCTCCAGCTTCAAGAGCCCCGTCAAGGCCATCCGTTAGATCACGGAAAGAAGGGAAGGGAGGGCTGGAGAGCCGAGGGAGAGCATCTTGTTGTCTTTACATCTCCTCGCTCTTCACCAAGAGAACGCTTTGTTTTATTCTAGGTTTGTTTAAGAGAAAGTGATTCAGTATGGAAAGAGTGGAGAATTTAGCCTTCACACACACACACACACACACACACGCGCACACATACACGGAGCATGGGGATGCCATGCCATCATTGGTGTTTTCCTTGTATAAAAAAAAAAATTTCAAACGTCCCTACTTTAAAAGTTAACGTATCAACAGAAGTTATTATATAAATGATGATGATGAATTGCGAGTGCGCACTCAACCAGGTCGGAGTTCCTAACCTTCCTAAGTTCCTCATGCACGCGTTTCCTCCTCACATCCCTTTCTAACACCGGCAGAGACTGTTGGAAAGGAGAAATCAGGAATCGCACGATTAGTATTAGTCTTTTTTTTTTATCTTCTTTTTTGGACACTACCCAGTTTAAAATTTTTCAAACTAAAATACAAAAACGTTCATCTGTGCTGCTTTTTCCGTACCTGAAAGCCCAACCGTCTCTGCCTGTGTCAGTCCCGAGCGAGCGTGGGGGCGTTACCCTCAGATGTCCGTGCTCGTCTCCCGCCGGTGTTCCTCCTGTCATTTATTTATTCAAACGTCCACATTTTTTTGGAAATGTGTTTTAGTTTCCCTTCCTGTTCTTAACTGTGCATCTTCGGGTTTCATAGATCAGCATGTGACTGCAGGATAAAGATTAATGCATTGATGAAGATTATAATTATTGTTACTCTTAGTGGTTTGTGTGTTTTTTTGTTTTTTTTTTGTATCTTTTTTTTTTCTTCCCTTTCGAGCTGTTGAGGAACCAGGGTTCAGAATTCAAAATAAACTTTTTTTTTTCCTAGTTTTTGCCTTTGAGACGTGATTTGTACTAGCGCTATAAAACATTTCCCTTTCGTGAACAAAAAAAACATGAGCAAAATGAATAACGATGACATTTTGGCCTCAAGTATATGGATTTAGCATGTTTTATATAATACATGGACAGCACTGATTAAGTCTCTCTAACTGAGTTAAAACAGGAGAACCTGTTTCTTATTTCTGTTTTAGTTCAGACACACCAAGTTCAACTGTTGCTAATGAGGAAAGTTAGAACAAAGAAAATTAGATGTCCAGAACAGCCAAATGTGTTTTTTTTTCCTTTGAACTTTCTTCTCTGCTGTTATTCTTCCCAGTGCAGGCAGTAGAAAGATATACAAGTGGAGATAAGTTTAAACACAACTGTCCCTGAATGTCTAAATCTGATTGGTCAGAAGGTCCTGATTAATTTTCTATACCAGTTAGTGCAAGTTTGAATTTAAATTCAAACTTTTTTAAATTCAAACTCAAGTGAAGGATGCATTTTTAATGCATCCTTCACTTGAGTGGAGACGTGTAAAAAAAAAAAAAAAAAAAAAAACTAATCATTTAACCACTGAGAAGCTAAAGTTTTCCTGAAGATGACATTTATAGGAGTCTCCAGTGTCAGAGAGGACTTTATGCCTTTTGGTTTCACAGTAACGTAATCTGTGATTGGTCTAATAACTGTTTATAGCTGTTTTACTGTGAATGGTAACAGGAATAAATTCGACCCATTCGTTCATTAAGGGACATTATTTGGGATATAAGACGGAGTCCATCTAGAACACACTTTTCCTGACAATTTCTCTCGTTAAAAAATGACACCAGCATTTTGGAAATGATCTCCTGGGTCCAAAATTCATGGATTGTCACACGTTCTGTGTTCATTACATGATGTTCATTACATGACAGTTGGGGCCTTCATGAGGTAAAATCAAGGATAAAGCTGAATAAGGAACTTACCCGTCCATATAAATAGCTGTTTTAGTGCAAATGGTAAGAGGAATGAATTTAACCCATAAGAGCCCAGACCCATTTCTTCTTAAAGGGACATTATGTGGGGATGTAGGACGGACCAAACCGAGCACATGAAACATTTTAAAAGATATTACATGGCATTTTCCCTTCACATGTTTGGGCTATTAAATGTAGTTCCTGGGAGGCCAGCGGTTCAGACTGATCATGGTACGTTCTACCTTGATGGCACTAGTTTATTTTCCTATTACTTTGGGGATTACGTTCCTACAACAGCATGTGTAACTGTTTTTATAGCATTAGTGAAATGAGTAAATAGATCCTCTCGGATATGTTGTGTAATTTCAGTGTCACGCTGTTGTTTCCTCTTTGTCTCAAACACATTTGAGTCAGATGTGCACTAGGGGGAAAAACTATACAGGCAGGACGAGATAAATAATCAAATCAGTTTAATTAAATCAGAAGTATCACAGAGAAAAAAAATACACTTTATAAAAAAAAAAAAGAACGAATATAGCCAGAGGTGACGTCTACAGGCGTGACTCATGTACAGATAAGGTTTAAGACAGAAAACAAAGTGGAAGGGCACAGGGAACTCCAAAAGTTCATCCAGTCTCCAAGAGGTTTTTGGTTTTGTTTTTTTTCTGTGCCTTTCTACCGTCAGTTTTTTTTACGTGGCAGGCTGAGTAAATCCATCAGCTATGGCTGTGTCTGAAAACTTTGGATGTTGGTTTATTTAAAGTTTGTACCAGGGGTTAACAAGTCAAACCCGGAATTTCTCAAAAAATGAAGGTGTAAAACTGATCAACATTGTAACATTAGGCTTCGAACACAAGGGCGGTGATGAGACACTTAGCTGCCGTAAAACAGTCGAATGGAGCGAGTGGAACGCCTGGTCCTTGGAAATAAACAGATAACTAGTTGGACAGTCCTGACCTCGCTCCAAGACATTTCCACATGTTTGTGGCATTAAAGGAGTTCCTGGTAGGCCGGCGTTCCAGCTGCGTAAAGCGTAAAGCTGGCAGTTTGATCGAGAAAACTTTCTACCTTGATGGTATCCAAGCACTAGTGTATTAGTGTAGCAGGCGATTATATAGAGAAATAAATATGAGTTTTTATAACCATCATAACTGTGTTCTGTTATTCTGCATAAATCAAAAGGTTTGACTTGAACGCCCCTCAGGTATCACCAAAATGATGCAGAAACGGTGTTAACTCCCATATGCTCAAACAGTAACTGATAACTCCACAAGGTTAAATAGATAAAACTACATCATTCATTAATAAATAGGAAAAAAAATAATACTCATTTGCTGACTGTTTGCATGGTATGAGAAAAAGTCATATTTCAACATATGAAGGCTTTTCCCAGGCCACCACCACGCGTCTAAACCGAGAACTTAAATATGAAATACCAGATGTTGCTCCTTGTCTCATGCTCCTTTCTACCGTCAGTAGATCTCTCGTGTGTCTCTCACGTCTTACCAACGTCAGAACCTCTGGAGGACCCGCGTGACCTTCATTACAGCACAATCAGACAAATGAGACGGACCCAGCATACATCACAGGTCTTCTTTCGCTCCCTGAAGCATCACGGGGTTGGTTGCTTCCCGTTTCAGGAAGCTGAGGAAGTCTTTGACTTCACGGCCCCCCTAGCATCCAAAACAAGCATGTTTAAACTAAAAAATCTGCCACAAAAAAATTGTGAATTAAAAGTTTATATACTTCGTGTGTTTTTATCTTTCTCCTAACACAACCTTGATTTTCTATCTAAATCTATAGTTTTTTACATTTAAAATTTTTATAACTAAAGTTCATGTTAAAAATCAGACTAAACGAGGCTAATCTAATGTCACGGAGGATCAATACACAAATGTAACTAGTTTGCGTTACCTCATATCGCTTCGGTTCATCCTTCCTCAAAGCAGGTGCGAAATATATTGTGGGAAATCTACGGAGGAAAAAAAAAAAGGCAAAAGTTTAAATGTGCAACGTGTTAAAGTAACTTAATTCTTGAGTCTAGTGATGGTTTTAAACACACACCCTTCCACATCGTAGCCTTGCGGGACATCGTTGGCCGTGGCGTCCATTTTAGCGATCACAATATTGGGATCATTGGAAAGCTAAAGAACAAAAAAATAAATAAATAAAGGGATGTACGTTTTTAAGTTCTTATTTAATGATCATAATTATTGTCGTGAACTGTCGAAAATGTCTGCTTTAGAGCAAGGACGTCTTCAAAAAGACAACAAGACTTTTGCACAGTAACTGTTTAACGCCTTACCGCCTGGCCAAGCTCTGTGTACTTCGGTTCGAGTTTCTTGCAGTGGCCGCACCACGGAGCGTAAAATTCAATCAACACGTCTTTCTCTGGATCGTTCACAATCTCCTCGAACGTGTCTGCGACGACCACCTGGAGAAAAAAATAACACGCTAAAATATATGTAAAAACAAAACAAAAGCTCTTGGTAATTTTGCGGCACAAACAACGAACATGGATATAGGAAAAAACATCATGTTTTTAAGCAGGTCAGTAAAATGAAAGTATGTAATAAATATGTCAACATAATCAGACCTTTTTTCCTGTTTAGCATGGCCTGTATTTGCATACTTGAATTTGATTGGCTTTTACATTTTATGACATCATAATGTGAAATGTTTGTTGAAGATGATTTTGATTCTTTAAGTGAAAATGTTATGTTGACATTTCTGAGCAGTCTGCTCAATCAAATTTGTTTAAAAGGTTTAATAAAAGAAAAAAGGGGTTATAAAGTTTAGGAAGACTATCACAATCCTCTCAAAACTTATTGTATTCTATACTCTATGTCTACGGCAGTTTATTAAAGTACAGAGTACTTTATTAAAGTACAAAATACAATTATTAGCCTTCACCTTCACCTACAGGAGAGGGAAAAAAAAAACAGAAAGTAATGCGTTTAATATTTTTTATTAAAAAACAACAACAAAAAATTAAGTCAGATTGCCATTATAGAAAACATGAACCAAAACAAACAAACAAAAAAACCTAACAGAATTTAAATATAGTTGCAAGCAGTGATGAGCGGGCCCAAGCACCTGGAGGTGCAAGGCCACTTTGCTAACCACTACGTCGCTGTGCTGCCTATTAAATAATAATAATAATAATAATAATAATAAATGAAAAGGCTCATTAAAACTCGGCCACACATACACACCTTAACTGGTCCGTTGTTGTTAGCGGGTACAGGCTCCGATTTCACGTAACGCTTCAGTCTGTCAGCGAAATAATCCTCCAAAAACCTCTCCAAAGACTTTCCATCCCGTCTGGAAAGAAATGACATCATAGTTTACATTTTTTATTTATTTTTTTACCAGATGTACCAGTAATCTTTAGAAATATCTATTTTGTTTTCTAAAAATGGCAACCAAACAAAAACAGAAATTGATGTTTACGTTAAATATTCTGCATTGCATGTGAATAAGGATCTACATCAGCCAATCACAATCTGGTTCACTAATCAGACTGTTATTAGCTCGAACGGCAATGCTGTGAGTCACACGTGACTGCGCTTACGTGAACTCCTCGCGCATGGTGTATTTGTGTCCCAGTCTGGTCCTGATGGTGACGAACGGCACGTCGTTCCCCTCCGTCGTGCCCAGACCGTACTCTTCTTCAAGCTCGTCGGTGAAGTCTCGCCGGTCAGCCACGGAGAAGTGCAGGCCGCGGTCCTTGTACTGAGACGCCACCTTTAACAGTCTGAGACAAACCGCACGCATCAGACATGGCGTAGAATACCGAGCGAGTCCGTCTGGAGTCCCTGTGACCGAACCCTCCTCACCTGTTCCTCCAGTAATTGGAGCCTTTGGGGTTGTGCACATAATCCAGGTCGTAGTACGACGTCAGGAGGTTTCGCTTCCTCAGCTGGTCTTTATTTTCTTTGGTCAGGTGCGGGCAGATTCCAAATCTACAGACACACAGATTAGACTAATCAGCAGTGCGAAAGAATTTCATTTATTTATGACCTTGAAAGGCCGACTTGAAAGCTTACTGATGCTCAGATATTTACCAACCCGACTTCAAAGCTTTGTATTTTTGTGCCCTTATTAGAAGAGGCAAATGCTTAACTGCCTTCATGTCTCTTTAGATAAAAATAAATAAATAAATAATGCAAATTATAACTGTAATGCTAAGCCACGTAAATAAAAAGAGAGGAAACACTTACATGTTGTCTCTGATAAAGCGCCGTAAACCGGTGATGGAAAACGAGCCTCCATGCAGGATCACGCTGTCCTCAAACTTACTGGCCAACCTGGGAGGCCTGAAAAGCAGGACGCCCCTGCAGAGACGGACAGCTTATTTTGTTAATTTCGCCCACTTACACGTTTACACTTTTTTCCCCCTCATTAAGAATGAGCAGAACCCTAACACTCCTCATCATGCTGAGAACACCATCCTGACAGTGAAGCGTGGTGGTGGTAGCATCATGATCAGAGTTACCCATCATGAGTCTGTTTTCAGTTGCATGTTGTTAGATGGTCAGGAAGACGTTTAAGTCAAACCGGGACCTGTGATGACATTTCTGGTGAATGGAGGCGAAGGACATTTACAGGAGACTTCCATCACAGACTCGATGTGTGCAGAGACTGCGGTAAAAACGTTTTGAAGATGGCCGTACGTTTGTGAAGAGCCCACTGCAGCCGTTCCCGTGAACAGTCAGCATGTCGGCACAATCCGTAGACAACCAGGTGAGACGCATCTGATCACAATCATTCAGCAACACCACTTGCACATTACAGGAACTCGGCTGGGAGTTACTGCGATGTCACCCTATTATACATGTTTGGGCCATTAAAGGAGTTCCTGGGAGGCCAGAGTTTAAGACACGAAGCAGGCAATCCCATCTTTTCTCCAGCATTCTGAGAAAGCTTTCAACTTATGAGTGTAGCAGGGGATTATATGGAGAAATAAAGGGAGTTTTTACTCTCATAAATGTGTCCTGTTATTCAAAGGTCCCGGTTTGACTCAAACACCCCTCGGACATAACTTAGCTTAGATTATGTCTATACAATAACCACAGTTTTGCGTAAATAGTTTTGCATTTTCCGCTCCGGAAATCTCTCAATGACTCTCTTTAGGTTTGCGTCTCTTACTCTGACTTGAGCTGGTATTTGAGGCCGAGCTGCATGTCGGTGGTGTGAGCGAAGCGGAAACTGTCCCGCATCAGATTGGCGCCTTTGAGAAACTCCGCCAGCCGGGGACCGTCACTGCTCTCAAACACTCCTACATAAAGACAAGACTCGATGGTAAACATTTACTCATTTCCAGTTACATCCATCACTTATCACTTATGTTATAACGACTATAAACTCTCAGTCTCTCTCCAACCATGATATAAAAGTAGTGCTTAGTAGACCGTTACAGAGCACTGACGCTGGAGACTCCGTCAGAAAGTGACCCCTGTACCTGTGCAAGTGGTTACTATGGTGATGACATCAAACAGGAACAAGCACCTGACCAATCAGAATAGAGAATCCAGCAGCACTGTGTTAAATATAAACCCAACCTGCTCACCGATTACACTCGGATCAAAGTGGTTGACGAAGGCCTCCAGGTCTTTCTCACTGTTCAGCAGCCTGGAGTCGGGTCCTGCCTGCTTCTTCATGTGCTCCACCATTCCATCTGTGACAGAGCGCATTTAAAGTTCAAAGGTTGTACATAGAAAAAATATGGTGGCACAACTGGTGTCCCACTGATCCACAGGCCACCCTTCACATGCAAAGTCCAGGGTTAATGGATACAATCACTCATCACACTCACACCCAAACATCCATCTACACACACACACCTGATGAACGAGGACCGTCGTAAGTCGAGGTTTCCGCTCCGTTCTTAAATATTTTAAGAGTAGGGTATCCGGTGACTCCAAACCGGCCACAAACCTCCGTGTTTGACGTACAGTCCACCTGTAAGAGAGAACAACCGATCCATAAGAAGGCAGGGAGCTTCATCTCCAAAACCTCAACTATGATCTAGCTAGAAATTCTCAGATATGCATGATAGTTTTTAAGAGTGTTTTTCAGTTCTATCAAATCTACATCTATACCTATAATGAAACTGTAAAGTGGGCGTGTCTGTACATTGAAGGTATTTGCGAAAAAATTATTAGGGGGGACGTACTGTAAGAGTACGTAATAGGACACATCAGGATGTTTCTTCTTCTTCGATCAAACGATGCAGGCTGTTTGTCAGTACCACGTATTATGAAAACTGTAACAGGGGGCAGAGCTTTTTCCTACAACACCCCAATTAACCTTACAATTAATGTTCGGGACTCAGACACAGTCTCAGTGTTTAAGCCTGTTCTGAAAACCTGTTTATTTAGCTAAGCATTTTGTGAATAGTTTTGTGTTGGGAAAAGGTGCAGAGTATTCTGGTGAACTGGGATTTTTAGGTGTTTAATGATTATCTCAAGAACACAATTTGCAGAAGATGTGTAAAAAAAGATCTTGTGTTGGATTACAGAAATAAAAACCCTTATCATGAGAATATCCAACTGATCCTTTATCAAATCCTTACCTTGGCTAAAGTCACGATGCCTTTAAGTCTTCTAGCAGCAGCTTCAAACTCAGGAGCGAGTTTCTTACAGTGGCCACACCTGCAGCGAATGAGACGAGGACGAAGAAAGATAAACATCAAAATCCACCAGTGAGGAGGAAAGTCTCAGAGTGCTAAATTAACACCTACAGAGTGCAAGTCAACTGCATACTGCCCACAAATAAACACAAACACACTTCATGTTAGAGCTACACATCAAGTCAATGCAGCTTAAAGGGGAGCTTTTTGATTTTACACCACAGCACTGCTGAATTCTCAAATCGGTCTCGTCAGAAGGTGTAACAGCAGCTCCGTCAGTGGTGCAGCTGCAGATCCCAGCTTTAGATTAACGCTGTCTTCAGCTGTCCAGATTGACTGAGTCTCTACCGTCTTGTAGTGTCAGATTTATCTTCCTCTCTGACAAAAGTGGAACCCAATGTGTTCTTCTGCTGTTTTAAGCCACATGTCTAAACGTTTCAGGTGTTATGTGTTCTGAGAGGCTTCTCTCCTCATCGTGGTTATAGAGAGTTGTTATACGAGTTACTAGAACATTCATATCAGCTCAGATCAATCTGGCCAATCTCCTAAACTTTCTCATTAGGGCAGGGGTAGCTCAGTGGTTAAGAACTAGGTCTAAATCCCAGCACCACCAATTTGCCACTGTTGGGCCCTTGAGCAAGGCCCTTAACCCTCAACGGTTCTGATGTATAATGAGATAAAACACGCGAGTCATTCTGGATAAGGGCGCCTGCCAAATGCTGTACATCTAATGTAATGTTATCCTATCATTAAGACGGTCTTGTCGGGAGAACTTCTTCTTTTTTTATTTTTATACCATTCTGTATAAACTTCACAGAGTGTTGTCTGTCGTTGAATAACCAAGGAGATTCCTTAAACACTCTAAACAAGCCTGTCTTGTGCCAAAAAGTCACACCCCTTCTCCATTCAGATGTTTGTGAACATTAACTGCAGATCTTGACCTTTATCTGCATCATTTTATTCATTGCTCTACTCCCCCGTGAGTGGTTGATTGAATCATCGCATTAACACGTTCCTGATAAAGCATACACGGAGTTCACTTTCCAAAGTTTTCTTAATCCAGACTCCCTCTGCCCTCCGGACCTGTCTGACCCATCCTGGTGCCCCGCTTCTGGTTGGAGATCTCGTCACATG
>JAOVVA010000012.1:16981457-16992246 GCA_028565275.1 Leiocassis micropogon
TTGTGTAAAGCTGCTTTGCGGCAATGACAATTGCTAAAAGCGCTATACAAATAAAATTGAATTGAATTGAATTAAAATATCACCATGACCATTTAGGTCTGAGCTCTGAAAGGCAGGATATATCAAATCAACCAATGACGTCAAGCAAATCCAGTCGGCACGATGCACAAAATCACTGAGTTCACAACAAAAGTCAAAATCATGACATTATAATCATAACATTAATAAACATTCATTCATCTCTTATACTGCTTATCCTACGGGCAATTTGGGAACGGCAATTAGACTAATCTGGATGTCTTTGGACTGTTGGAGGAAATATACAGAGACCTATACGCATACACAGAGACCTGAGGAGGGAATCATAACTCACTCACCCATTCACCATCTCTACTGCTTTATCCTGTATACAGGATCACGGGGGCCCTGGAGCCTATCCCAGGAGACTTAGGGCATCAGGCAGGGTACACCCTGGATAGGGTGGCAATCCATCCAAGGCGCACAAACACACACACTCAATTTTTGGAATGCCAATTAATCTAATCTGCATATCTTTCGACTGTGGCAGGAACCTGGAGTTCCCAGAGGAAACCCCCTCCCAAGCACGGGGAGAACATGCAAAGTCCACACACACACAGACCCTGAGATGGGAATCGAACCTGGGCCCTGGAGGTGCAAGGTGACCGATTGGTCTGAGCACTTCAGAAACTGTCAAACAGTATGGTGTGGGGAAAAAACAAAAACAAAAAAAACACACCTTGCTGATTTTTGAGAGAGATCAAAGGAGAATGATCAGCTGACCCAGAAACTCAAATAAATCACCTTTAACAACCCAAAAGCAGCTCACGCTGAGGTGGTTGAGACACACACACACACACACACACACACATCAGTCGTTGGTGTCTACAGTCAGGTAGAATATATATAATAGGTAAATATGTAGTAGGTAAAAATGTTTAAAAAAATATATAATAAAAATGTGAGACTGTAATGAGCGCGCGCACACACGCGCACAGCTGTTGGCAGTAATATAAGCTCGTGCACAGCTTCCTCGTGCCGTTAGAGGTACCATGGACAGCTCACTGCCTACCCTTTGAAGTGCTCGTTTAAACAAAAGGTTCGTTATGCGATCAAAACAGAACAAAGTTACAATGTATATAACATGGTTTGTATATATTTTTTGGTTACCAAGGAGCATAAAACTTGACCATCATGGTCTCCTGCTCGGCGGCGACGTAGTCAAAATCCAGATCCTTCAGCTCCATCACATCACTGCGCCCGGCCAGGACAGAGCTCGTCCACACCGCCGCAAAACACAAAACACACAATAACCCGAGACCCGACACACAACCGGCCATGACAGATAAACGGCAATGACATAAAAGGGAACAAAACAAAACAAAACAAAACAGCAGAAAACTAAACCAAAAGCATGAGCTCCGGTGTTATATTCCTGCTGCTCTGTCCGTCTCTTTCTCTCTCTATTTGAAGCTAGTGTTCACGAGAGAGGCGGGACCAAAAAGCAATACGTCACAACGCGCGCACGCTGATTGGTCAACCCCGAGATGAGATGTAAGGCACCGATTGGTTCAATCTTCGGTCAATCAATAATTATACAATCGCCTCACAGCTTGTTCATGACTAGCAAGAAACCGCTACTTAAAATCTCAGCAGACATTTGAAATTTAATGCGAGTTTTATAAACAGTATATGTAATGTTAGATATTATATTTAATTGTTCTTGTACATCACCGAGGAGGGAATTTATCCTCACATTGTTGTTTTATTCATTTTTATTGGCATGTTTCTTTGAATGAAAAAGCACCACATGGAAAATTCAGTAGAAAACATGAAGGCTGACAAAAAGAAAAAAAAAAATTCTTACAAATGCGAATTTCTTCACACACAAATTTTTTTTAAAATATATATTTTCAGTCAGTGTTGTGCGTGAACTCTGTTTTTAAGTCGTAATCACCCACTTATCGTTATCCGCTTTATCCTGTATACAGGGTCACAGAGGCGCCTTGAGCCTCTCTCTTACGGCTCGAGACGGGGTAACCAATCCATGATACACTACTGATGATTATCCTAATCTGCATGTCTCCGGACTGTGGGAGGAAACCAGAGTACCCGGAGGGAATCCACCAAGCACGGGGAGAACATGCAAACTCCATGCACACAGACCCCGAGGCGGGAAATCGAACCACTGCACAGTGCTAACCACTACGCCACCATGTGACTTTAATACTGATTATACAAATATAAATACATTTCAGTTCCTATTCAGTCTTTCAGCACAGATCCAACTCATTAATGGACTGAAGATCCTGGAGGGAAAAAAAAAACGTCTCTCAGCAGCACTACCAAAATTCAATTGTCCCATTTGTTAAAAACAATGTCCTTGTTGAAAGAGTTTCACAGTTATGTATCCCAACTATAGCACTTTCCTCTGTCCACATTTATTACAAAAGTGAATAAGCACGGTCCTGTTTGTAACACAATATTAATTCTAGCACTTTTTTCAAGTACAATTTCAGTAGTCACTTCCTACATATGGACCGATGTTTAAACTCAGCATATTGAAACATACACTTAAGAGAAGACATCAAAACCTAACCGCCTCCTCCTTCCTTAAGACCAGCTCATCTGACTCAGGAGTTGGTGTTTTGATCATTATGAATCCAAACGGATATCTGCCATAAAGTGTGAGCATGCACTAGTCTCGTTTCTCATCAGTCGGGTGGAACTGGCCCAAGGTTGTCCGAAGGTGCTGTGATGCGCTGCTTGGTGGATTTGCGGAACAGTTTTATGAGGTCCTGGTAGCGTGCGGCAACCTATGAGGGGACGAAAAAATAGAAATAAAAAAGGAGGAAAAAACAGATTCTGTCTGAATAACATTAATAAATGTGGTACATTTAAAAAAAAATCAATAGTCATGCACTGAGAACGACCATATTTTGTTTGGTCGCAAACAGTTACAAAAAATATACATTTTTATTCATTATATTGAGCTTTTTGTAAAGCTTTGCTGATATGGATGTTTAATTTTTTTTTTTTCCGATTCAAATTTAACAAGCATCCCCCTCCTGGAGTTTTTGATTACTTTGGATTTGCACACTTGAGTTCAGCGCCAATCTGATCAAACCTGATGATCTTCTGCAGCACACAAACCTTTAATCCCAACTCTGATTGATAGGACTAAGATGAAGGGTTTCCCTATAGAGTATGAAAAATAACATAACCTCTAAATCATGTCAATTTGTTTTATAGGTTTTTATTACCTTTAATGTAACCTAAATACTTTATGGCAGTTTTTAACCAAATGACAAAACTGATAAAAATTTCTATCTATTTCTAGCAAATGACCTCTGGCGGCACACCTGCAGTACCGTGGCAGCCAGCATTAATACTAAAAGCAAACAAACAAAAATAACTGAATAAAATGTATTTAAGCATATATGTTCAATAAAAAAATAATGATAAATATACTTAACTACATCAATGGTAAATAGAAAATAATGATTGACTACAGGTATAGATAGTGAAATGGACATAATGATAATAATAATAATAATGAGCAGCCGAAAGACCAACAATAATAATAAAAATAATACGAGGGTGAGTCAAAAATTATTTGCACTCTGCAAATAATAGAATTTATTTATATAGAATTAGAATTTACTCTAGTTAGCGTTTAGAAAAAACAAACTGAGTCTCCTTCAATTGACTTTGTCCATCTGTCAACGAGCTTTCGTATTTCCTCATCATTTTATATGTCTCGGTAAAATATATATATATATATATATTTATATGTTTGGTAAAATATATATATATATATATATATATATATTTTATTTTTTTTTTTTTTTTAAATCCTGACCTCCGTGGCTGTTTTGTTTCCGAGCCGAGCAGCAATAGAGGTGAAGGTGCTTGGACTGGCTCCACTCTGCTGGCAAGTAGTGAGTATCACACGATCTGCCTCTCTGTTTAAACACACACAAATCAAGTTTATATTACTACAAATATGCCATAAAATACATCTTCTGGTTTAACACATTCAGCTCCATGATACAGAGCTGGTGAAGATCTAATTGCAAAATCAGATCATGATATATTCTTTTGTTTCTTTGATTGACCAAGTCCAGACTCACATTTAAAAGGTATGCAAGAGGGAAGTGTTCATGAGGAATGAATTTTCTACCTTGTCCAGAGAACCACTTTCTCTCCGCTTGGCATGCGTGAACAGTTCTTGGCTCTGAGGTGGGCCTGTGTATCTTCTTCTCCGCTCTGCTCATCCATCATTCCTGTTCCTGCACTACAGTCTGTATTTGCGTTTATTACATCAGCACTCTGAGACAGAAAAGAAGAAAAAAATTTGCATTGTTTCCTGAAACAGTCGGAGTGGTTGCATCAGAACATATATATATATAAAAAAAAAGGTTAAATCATAACGTCAATTACCTGCATGTGGTTTCGTTTATGTTCTGCCTGAGTTTCCTCCATGCTTTGCACAACTTGAGCACCGGACACGCTGTCAGTCTCCACCTCGTCCTCTTCCTCATCTTCATCGCGCCGCATTGAGGAGTGGAGCTGCTCGTAAAACGTCCAGAACTGCTTCAGCAAGTGGGCATGGTCACGAAAGACCAGCGCTATCTGGGCCTTCATCTGAGAACAGATGATTAAATGAAGATATAAGAAACGGATTTAAAGCGTCAATCGAAAGCGTTCGGATGTTACAGTACCTCCTCTGAGCCTCTGTGAGTTTTGGGTAGCCCCTGCTGAAGAGTGCGCACTACTCTCCTGTAGCGCATGGAGTTCTCCCCGAAACTGCGCTCCAGCTGCCGCAGGAACCTCCGGCTCCTCTCGAACGCCTGCTGCTCCTCCAGCTGCAGAGAGAAAATCAGACTCTGGACGACATTTAAAGCTACATTCGGAACATCCGTATATAGTTTTTTTCCCCTCTCACCAGGCCGCACTCCTGGGCTTGTTCGGGGTGCAGGAAGGCGGCGAAGTCCCGCAGCAGCTCGGGGTGGTTGTGCAGTATGGGTTTGAGTTTCTCGAAAAGCTCCACTGCGGTACTACCCTCGGGGTGCTGCTCAAACTCGTACAGCACGCTCAGAAACTCCTCCACCTTTCCCGGCACCGCCTGCAGAGCCTCGCACACCTGCGGAAATATCACCGATATATATAAAGACCAGATTATACTTTTACAGCTTCTCATCTGTCCGCAACATACCTTCTCTAAATAAGCTTGTGCAAAGGCGACGTCTTTGACGTCTCTCTGAGGATCGTTGTCAGGTAAATCATCATGGAGAAGAAGCTCTGGGATTTCCTCTTCTAAACAGACATGATCAGTCAGAAATTAAAAAAAATTATAATAAAAAAAAAAAAAACAGGAGAAGAAAGTGTACGATTCAGTGCCAACCTGCAGCTGTCCTTTTGTCTCTTCTTTCTTCAGGATCCGATGCCAGCTTTGACAATTTCTTCATTGCCTCCTTTTTAAAAGAGGGATTTATTATTATTATTTTTACTTCTACCTGCTTTTATCTCCGACACTGCTGTCTGCTGCAAGCTCACCTGAAGCTCTTGGAAAGACACTCCAGACCTTCTTCTTGACTCCTCCTCCTCCTGCATCCCTGCACATTCCCTCTCTCCTGTAGACAATAACGTTTGCCTCCGTCCCTCTACATCTTCCACGTCCATGTCCATCCTGCTCTCCATGGCTTCATCTTCCCCAGACAAACTAGGACCTGGACTACCAGAAGATTCTGACAAGGTGAGAAACGGATCTCTGCGTTCTTCATCTCCGTGCTCGTGCTCAAGGTCGAGAGCTTGCGTCTTCGTCGTCTCGCTTTCCTGGACGTCATGGCCACCTGGAAGACTTCTATTTGCCTCCGTGCTTTCTGGAAAGTTCCCTAAAGTACCCTGAAGCTCAGGGTTCACATCAGCACTGTTTGTAACTACAGAGCCTGAAGGCAGTAGAAGAAATGAAGACGATACGGACAGAGGGTTCGGATTGGGTCTCTGTCCCATGCTCAGCTTGAGTAAAGTCCCACAGCGCTGACTCATGTGCCCTTTAACCACTGGGGTGAAGGATGAAGGTGTCTGGGACACTTGTGTAGGACATAAGAGCGCAGTAGGTAAAGTCATGATCACGGTTCCTTGGCTCGGAACACTAGACACTTCTCCGCTAGACGTAACTGGCACCGTGGGTAAAGTTATAATGAGCTTTCCTTCGTTTCTCTGAGATGAATTTCTAACGTTATTTGCATCCACTCTGGTCTTCCCAGCAGATTTATTTCTACATTTGATTTTTTTCTGCATCTCGGACCCGGAGTTAACGTTCTGAGCGTTCTGCGTGGCACACTTGGGCAGGAGAGGTGGTAGACGACTCAGAGCTTTCTCCACGTCGATGGCTGATGGCGGTAGTCTGGGTTGGGGTTTAGGGCGTGAAGTAGGAGCGCGTGACGGCTTTTTTCTAGGCCGTGGTTTAAGAGCGAGGGCGAGGGAATCGGGCAGGGTAGTGGGGTAGCGGGTACCTGGGGCGAAGCTGTAGGGTTGAGAGGACGGGTCGGGTTGGTCCTGTTGAAGATCGGAAAGCTGAAGATTGTAGTTTTGCACTTCCCTATGGATCAGTTTAAGATTTTCCTGTAATGACATGAAAATAAAAATTAGTTGGTATTTAAATATATATAAAATGCAGGCAGTTCCCGACTTATGAACGAGTTTCTTTCCAGGAGCATGTTCGTAAGTCTGATTTGTTCTCAAGTCTGACAAAGTGAGTCTTATATGTAAAGCATTCCAATCCACCTGACTAAATCTCTGTCCGCCATCATGTGGCCAATAACCGTAATCACGCCTACGGAAATGAATCTCACAGTAAAATGTCAAATGTAAAGTGTCAAATGTCTCTGCGCCTTTAAATCGCAAGGGGAATACCGGACGCCATTTTGTCTCAGAGCTGTTTTCCACTGTATTTGACTGTGTTTTGTTAAGGATTTTCCGAAATTAGGAATATTCACCATCAGGACAGCTTTACAGGACAGACATTCTCTAGAATTGTGCTCCCGGACTGATTCATTGAAACTGGTGAGGCAGACTCATTTCTCCCGCACACAAACACACACACACACACACACACACACATACAATATACCGGGTTTTAGACATTTTATACACATTCACTTACACACTGAGAATATTGTATATAATTGTAAATATCGGTATCTGGTGCACTGCAGTGTCTATACCCTGGACGTAGAATCACGGTCCGTTCATATCTGCGGAAATTCGTAACTCGGATGTTCGTAAGTCGGAGACTATCTGTAACTGAAGACAATAAAATCTCTTTCTGCTGTAATTAACACTGGGTTTTGGTCTGATGTGGATAACTTGGACATAGACCTCAGGCTAAACAGATTTGATGTTGCTGAAACTGGAAACTGAAACTCAGGGTCACATACACTACCAGTCAAAAGTTTGGACACCTCTTCTAACTCAGTCTTTCTTGTTTTTATTTCAGTCTAAAACCAAAGTCTTTCCTGGTTTTTATTTCTTTCTACACTGTAAAACGATGCCAAAGGCATCCAAAATATTAAATATTCTCCTCTGAACAGTTGATATTGAGATGTACAGTATCTGCTACTTATGCTCTGTAAAAGAGCTCTGTAAACAAACAAACAAACAAACAAACAAACAAACAAAAAACCCACAACATTAAATTAGAAGGTGTGTCCCAACTTTTGACTGGTACTTTTGCCTGTTATTCGTTCACGTTTCGGCCAACAAATAAAATTGGATCTCAATCCAATCTGTGTTAAAACTTTCCAAAAAAAAAGAAAAAAGGAATTTGTCCAAACTGATAAAAGCTTTAAAAATATTGTGACATAATAATACGAATCTAATAATAATAATAATCTGAGAAACTGCTATTACAGAAAGCCAGCGAGGCATGAGGCGCGTCTCTCTTTCCACTGGGGGGCGCTGATCACTGGGACTGACTTTCTCGCAGGCCAAAGGCATGAGGGGACATTTTCCTTCTAGAAAGTAGCTCTGAAACAGACACACACACACACACATTATGGTTATGGTAATGGTGTGTCTGAGGCATGTACACCGTCACAACTTCTTTGTGTCTTCATGCACCTTCAGGAAGTTGGGACGTTGTTTCTGACACGCCGAGCGGACGTACATTCTCAGGCAGATGACGTTTCTCGCCGCGAGCAGATACTGGCAGGTGAGTTTCAGAGGATTCACCGTGCCCTTCAGGTGCTGATGGCCTAAAATCACCAGACTGAAAGGAAAGAGCGTGTCACGTTCACATTAAAGAAAAGGCACATACAGAAGCCTTGTATAAGACGCTCACCAGTTTTCTGCGGACGTAAACGGCCCTTTCTGGCTGAACGGACGCACTCTGACCACGGGGAGTAGCTGCGGGTAGAGGAACACCGGACGCGTCACCATCAACCAGGCTAAATCAGCTGGAATCTGAGAGCCTGCAAGACATCATACAGGAAAAAAAAAGTCTTTAATGTTTCACAGTACCGGCTTCAAGGGTTTTATCAACGCACTCTCTTTCAAAGAATAATAATTGTAGCGTTTCTATAGCAACAGCTAACAAAGGGAATAAACTTGTTTAAAATGTTCCTATATTGAATTAATTCTCATAAGCTGACATTTATTTAACCGTCTTCAGTATAAAGGCTTTTTGGAGAACATTTAAAGCCGCCTTTTTAAAAATCTTATTAACTTCGAGAGAGGAGGGGAAAATGATGTAAGGGAACAATATGGTGTTGGGAAACATTAAACATGCATTACAACGTACAAAATGAACAGCATGATGTTTTTTTTTAAAACTAATGAATGTGTTTTCCAAATTTTTTATTTTTTGCTTCCTTAATGACTCTAATACAAGTAATAAAACACAGTAGTGTACTGAAAGTGTGTCATGTTATTAATTTAAATAATAAATACCTGCTAGCCAATTTGAGTTTGAAAAAGTCAATATAAAGCGAAACTTTCTCACCTGGGAACACCGGACAAGGGTCCTGAGAGTCAGATTTAGGAGACTGATCCAATTCCTCAAGGAGAGTCATGGCAGGCTGAAGGTTACAGGCCCTGAAGACGCTGATGAATCCAGGATCCTTGACCTGCTGCGCCTGCTCTGCCTGCTGCGCAAAGAACTGCAGCTCTGACTGAGAACCAGAGACAGAATATATGAAAGAGATTTTTAAAACGATCTGTATTAAATACGAGGGGCGTTCAAATCAAACCAGGACTTGTTGTGAAATTTCTGGTGAGTGAAGGCGTAAAACCGACTGACGTTTACAGTCAATAAAATATTTAAACTGTGCAAATGTGTACTGCCTCATCCCCTGTACAGTCCTGAACTCGCTTCCAGACATTTCCACATGTTTGGGCCATTAATGAAGTTTCTGGGAGGCCGGCGTTTCAGACATGAAGCAGTCATTCCAATCATGGCTTTGATGTAAGGACAAAAACTTTCTACCTTGATGGTGTCCAAGCACTAGTAAAACACTGGGATATGTGCATTAGTGTATATATAGAGAAATAATGGGAATTTTTTATTCTTATAACTGTGTTCTGTTATTCAACGCAATCAAAAGTCCCGGTTTTACTTGAACACTCACTGTTGGAGGAAAAAAAAGCAATAATAATAATAATAAAGCATTAATGAGCTTAATAGTTGAAACAGTTCAAACTGATTAGCAATGCTGTTCACACAGCTTTCCTTGGCAACCGTGTTAGCTAGTAAAACTTTCTGTAAGCTTTCTGTTACCTTATGCATACAAGCTATCTCCCCTTAGCTTTAAGGAGACTATATAAGCAATAAAAATTTTTTTTTTTAAAGTCTGGTGATATTGGCGTATTACTAAGATGACATCATAGTACACCTTAGTAAAATGACAGGACCACGACACATTGGTGAAAAGGTGTCTCACCAGGAACTGTCGAGCTGTGTAGGCCTCAGTCTGAAGAGCGTCCACTGACCTGCTCAGCATGTTCACCTGAGTCAGGAGCTGCACATGCTGAAACACACAACACACCACCACTTAAAACAGCTTTACACAAACAAATAAATCAACGCTTTGGGATGTGACGTTCTTGTAAAACAGGAAATTTCGAGGTGTTTACCGCAATTACGCTTAACCATCTACAAAAGTTTATTAAGAAGGTGAAAAAAAAAAACCTGTTGCATGTGCTGCTGGAGGCGGAGCTTCTGGGTGGGGCTTAAAGACAAAGAGGCGGAGATGCTGGGCCGCTTAGCAGGAATGGACACGCCTTTACTCTCTAACAGAGCCTTGCGCTTGCGGATCGCATCCAGCTGCTCCTTCACTGTGCGGTAGCGCTGGTTCAGGATGTCTGCCAAAGGGTCCTCATACCTACGCACATACACACACACACACACACACACACACACACACACACACACACACACACACACACACACACACACAGATGTTGCTTACAGCTAAACTTAAAGCTTTTAAACAATTTAATTATAAAAATCCCACACATGTTTCAGGTAGTCCCTGACTTATGTACATGCGAGTTATGAATTTCGGCAGATACGAACAGGCCTATAACAATATTATCAGTGTGAAAGAATAAAATGTCTAATGCCCGGTATATTGTATGTGTGTATGTGTGTGTGTGTGTGTGTGTGTGTGTGTGTGTGTGTGTGTGTGTGCGGGAGAAATGAGGTTTCAATTAATCATTCCGGGAGCACGATTAAAGAAAATGTATTTCCTGTAAAGCTGTCCTGATG
>JAOVVA010000012.1:17079101-17090646 GCA_028565275.1 Leiocassis micropogon
ACCCATCCTCATCTGGGTGAAACAGAGAGCAGGAATTGATCTGCATTCATACTGTGTGTTAGGTGGCAGGCAGTTCATCATATCAGTTGATGTTAATTGATGTTAATATGGAGTCCAACGGACCCACCACAACGGACCCTTCCGGTCCACACATAAAAGCTTGGCACAGGATGCCCTTCTGACGCAACCCTACCATTTTATCCGGGCTTGGGACCGGCACTGCATCCATTGGCTGGGGTTTTGGCACTGGCTGAGGAATTAAACCCGGGATATAAGTAAATGTTGATAAAAAGCTTATCGAAGCGAAAGGTGTTCCAATGAAATATTAGATGCAACTTCTTTTTTTTTTGGCTGAGCAGCATATTTTGTCTTAAATACTTTTTTCCTTTTAACAAATATTATTAGTCATGTTGAGAGTACACTATACAAGATCCATGTGATTTGAAATATAGTCTGCTGTCAGAGCTCACTTTTTGACCAATCAGATTTGAGAATTCAGCCGCACTCGACTATTAAGCGAAAAAACATTTCAAGTCAGGATTATGTCTCTGCACAATGAAAAAAGAATGACCAAGAGACAAACCCGCACTTACAGTAGTACAAGGGGTACAAGATGTAAGCAGAACCAGTGTTCACTGAGAATGTAAACATGAATATCTGCACAGAGCTTAGATTCTTCTGAACAGATAAACAGAACGCAGCTAGGATCCAGTGTGTTAAAATGTGTGTAAAAAAAAAAGAAAAACAAACCAAATATTCGTAAATTCATTGGCAATCGCTTACGAGTGACAATGACATCCGAAAACAGCATAGAGTAAGGACAAAGGTGGAGCTAGAAAGAATGTGGACGATTCAAAAACAAAGTTGGTGACAGAAGCACTTCAGGGATCGCTCATGCGTTTAAACGTCAAGGACCGAACGCTGGCATGTACCATTTCACATTCACACACAACTGAAAACAATTAGGCACTGAGGAAAATAAAGAGAGGTGCGATTCTGTGCCAAAGGTCCCCTCACAGGAAGGGAGCGTCTGTCACAGGAAGTGCTGCATGTTGGCCTCAGCTGGCGACTAATCTAATAAGCGCATAGAGGCAGGGAGGGCGAGTGACGCTTGACTCCGGGGCCGTGCTCAGATTCCCTCTCTCTCTCTCTCTGGAGTGAAATCTGAGTTAGGGAGTGAGGACAGGGTGGGGAACATGGTTTTAGGAAAACATGTCACGGCTACAGGATGTCCTCATTGCACACACGCACACCGAGTCGGACAGGGTGCAGAGGGTCAACGGTTAGGACATGCAGCAGGCAGGATTGGGTTAGGGAGATATCTGAGAAGTGGTAGCACCTTGTGAAAACCGATCCCTCGGACTCCAGCAGGGCAGAGAGAGAGAGAGAGAGAGAGAGAGGAAAAAATAAGTTCACAAAAAAACAAACTAAAAGAAAAAAATGATGGCACAAAAAGACCGTAGGGATTCTGAAATTTTAGTCCTGACACGAAGAACCACAATGAATCTTTGAAACATGTAATCTCCTTCCTTTTATTAATGAATCAAAAAAGTTTTTTTTTTTAGTTCTTCTAAATGTGTGTACTAATCTGTCCCCAGAGATAGATGGGTACCGCAGCATCGTCTATTAGATAACTAATCGGACCTTGATGCAATTTATTTTTTCCGTCTGGCTCTGTCCTCAAGTACACTGGATGTGATTTTCAGTTCATTTCACATCAAATGCGGCGGAACACTTTGTTCTGTAGCACTCACATGGCCAAAAAGAAAGCAATTTTGGACTTTTGGAATAATGGAGCGCTGAAGCATTTTGTTTTGGAAGGGGTATTAATAGGAGGGCGTCAATTGCGCGAAAGCGATGGTGTTGATAAGTGCGCTGTTTTAGTGGGTGGGAGTTGCTTCAGCATGAATCCAGTCATAGGAGTTTGGTTTGTGGGTACAGCGGTACCTCGGCGTATGAATTTAATCCGTTCTGGGGAGACTATAATCAGAATTTTGCATGTACAGTAAAAACAATCAAAAGACATACAAATGAAGTCAAATATAAAATAAATAGACGTTAAACCCTGTTATGGATTGGAACCCAGTCCAGGGTGTACCCCGCCTCGTCCCCTAAGTCTCCTGGAATAGACTCCAGGCCCCCCGCGAACCTGTATATAGAATTAAGCGGCATACAGTCAATGATTGCACCAGTCAATGTACTTGATAACTTTCTTTGGACCACTACATCTTGCACAAAAATGCAAATAAACCCAGAAAAATATATAAACTCGCTTTGCTGGGCTTGGCAAGTTTTGATCAGTTACCGGAAGTACACACAACCGAAAAGACGCGCAACTGAATGTATGCGCTACTGGCCCCGTCGGTCATAAGGCGAAAAAGCTTCGCATGCTGAGGCAAATTTTTGGCTACATTTTTGTTCAAAAATTCGCAAGGTGGGGCGTCCGTATGCCGAGGTACCACTGTACTAAGATTGAAAAAAAAAAAAAAGGATTGTAGAAATCTAGCTAGTTCAAGTCTATGAGTAAAAAAAACATCAATGTGTATATATAAATATATATAATTAAATATAACATAAGATTGCAGGTTTACCTCTGAAATTTACTGTACAAAGACACTGTTGCATGCTGCTACAGATAATTAATCAACGCCTTCTGATCACTCACAATAAAGAATGAGTATAGGATAAAACACTTTAGAGGATGGGAAAAGCGAGAGCTTTTATTTCTAGCCTTGGCTCTGAACTCAGAACACACAGCTGGAACCCTGCTTACAGATCACAATCCTAACTGATAACGACAGACAGCACTTGCCCTAGGTATGCTTTCAGAAACTTTAGAAGGTCTCCCTCTTTTTAAACTCTTTCCAGAGAAAAGAAAAAAATCTGACGCTAATAATATTCTCAAATTTACTCCTCGGCACAATTTTCAATGTCCACACAGCGAGAGAGCGCCTCAGCTGAGGGATTAAACGCTAAGAGCCAACAGATGTTCCTAGTTTTGAGCCAAAAGCTCAGGCTGGCACCCGGGGGGGGCTCAAAGGTCAACACATGACACCGCGGAGGCCTGGCCGAGCCCGATCGGGAGCGTCTGCGGGGAGACGGTTCATCAGAGCGGAGCGTGCAAACCGGGAGATAACGCAAGTGACTGACAGTTTGACATTTAAACTTGTGAACAATCGCTCTGTCTCAGTTTTGCCAAATTTTCCCTGTAATGCATTCTCATTCTGGAGACAAATTGCACATTTGGCCTGCATAAAAAAAATATAAAATAAAAAAAAAATCCCCAAAGCTGCCCAGATCCCCTGCACGCACTCGAAAACAACATAATCAACTCAGTCGTTATTGACAATCTAATATCGGCTTGTGATTAGAGTTACGGCGTAATTACTAGAGTTCATGCTTTAATAACAATTCTTACTCCCGAATCAGCAACACAACATTGCGGTTTCGAAATGCTCTACGGCAGCCAAATTGAATTCAACCGCGATGCCAGCTAACCTTGTCGCTGTTTAATGAAAGCTAATCAAATTGCTAAATATCAATACTTGCTGACTTCTTACACCGGACTTTTTTTCTTTCTTTTTTTTTTACTCACTGAACTGAAACTTATTTACTATAACTGAAAAGTATTTGAAAAAGTAAGTGATGTGCATTTTTCTCAGGCGAACCTCCTAAATATAGCATGCGCATATTCTCACCGCTTTCTATAAATTGACACTCAAGTTAATATACGGTATTCATAAAACGACCAGTCGATATAACAAGATTTCCCGTTATACAGTAATTAGTCTCTAATAACTTCTTTTTCGACTGTTCCAGTCAAGAAGTCTCCTGATCCGTACACAACATGGCACAGGTTTTACGCTGGATGACCTTCCTGAGAGAACCTTCCCATTTTGCCTGCCGCTGGGGATTATAGGATTTGGCAACCCACCAACATTAGGCCTCGAACCCGGATCCTCGGCTCCCGCAAATCATCAATCTAGAGCCTTAGAAACCTGAGCGACCTGAGCCACCACTCCCTTCGGTTTTAAACTACATGATTGATACTTTGATTCACAATCAATTGTTCTGATTTATCTGATGATCGATGGCCAGATTACAGGGGAGGTGGCACTGCCTCTGCAATCAGAGCGAACAGCAAATCAGGTTTATTTCCTCTCTGACCAAATTTTATATCTCAGAACAGAATGTGCAATTTTTTTTGTTGTTGTTGTTTACCAGGTACATCACTGTGCAAAAGTCTTGAGCCCACTCATTTCGTCATATTTTTTTCTTCCAAAGAGCCAGACTGTTCTGTATTTCAATGCAGTCTTGAGCAATAGTTCTCCAGGCTTCCTGAATGACTTTTCTTGTCTCTTCTTTTCAGTCCTGTCCCTGTACCCGAGCAGTTTCAGAGAAATTGAGCCACAATGAACATGACAGTAACCTATGAATCATACAAGCATTAAAAACATCTAAACAAGGGCCGTACCAAAGTAAATGCAAAATTGGGTATAGGCTGTTCAAATCGCACACTATAGAGTAATCCCTTCTGTATACTACGGTCCTACTCTACAGTCTCAACCACAAGCAACGCCATCATTGAATCTGACTCTTGAATTCTTCTTGAAAATCCCCTTTGTCACAGTTGATTGTCCCTCGCTGCGCTACAGAATGTGTACAGAGATGGCACCATTGACAAGAGCAACGTGCACAGATGATGAAAAAGGCGAACCAGCATTGAAGACAAAACGCAAAGTGTATTTTAGATAGTCTCCATCTGTCTTCAAAGAGGATTCAAGAGTCAGGTCCAGCGATGGCGCAAATGCATGCCATGTTGAGTAGTACCTTTACTGTATATAGAGGAAGACTTACTCTACTACCGTGCGCAATTTGTTAATAAAACCTTTTTGCATTATTTTCAGTACAGCCCTCATACTGTATATTTAACTGTTATGATGGTGGTGTGTCCTGAAACAAAGACACAACCTTCAGCATCTTCCACAAATATTGAGACTGGCTTTTGACATTGGATTGTAAAATCTGTGCTTTTTTGGGGGGAGTGTGTGTGTGTGTGGGGTCTATTGATCTGAAATAAGATCAGAAGCCGGTAGGAGATTTATTATCCATGTGTACAGAGAGGATGGACAGAGAGAACGAAAGAGAGAGAGAGAGAGAGAGAGAGAGAGCACTTAAAGTAATGGAGGTTCAATATCTTGGCCCCTGGTGGGAGCTCTACTGCGAAGCCATTAGATAACTGTATGTGCATATGTGTGTGTGTGTGTGTGTGTGAGTTTTTATTAAATGCTCTACGCCACACATGCTGTTAACTCCAGTGTAAAGTAAGTGTGGATTAGTGCGCTCTGGAGGTTCTTTAAAGATCAGCCTGACCCTGATACGATGCAGCCGCCGAAACTGATTGCGTGAACTACGCGAACGTGTTACTGCTGCTGAGTGACCGCGCTCGGAGGAGTCACAAAACATACACACACACTAAATCACAAGTTCACGGGATTCTTATTCCGCACTTCTTCTCCTCTAATGGTCACATTAACTTGCAGAACATGGTGCTGTGTGGAAGAAGAAATCCTCTACAGGGAGGGAGAGAAGAAAAAAAAAAAAACCTTTTTAAATCAGTGTCTTCTGACCTCCTCTACTCTGCACAGCGCATGTAAAATGATATCAGTGAATAAAATGTGCCTTAGAAGAGAGCCTCTTCTTTCTGCTTGTGCGATTTTCATTATATAGATATTGTAGAGGAAAAAAAAGGTCAGACAGACGACTGGAATCGAAGTGACTGGACTGTCAATAAGGTGGTGATTAATTTTCTAAGGCAAATCACAGCTTTATTATTATGCACATTTCTAATACACCATCATCTGTCTATTAACAAATTACACAAAATCTTGCTTGCTCAGTAAAGTGATTTTTTTAATTCTTAAAAGGTAAAGACGGTACTCTTGCGAGTCTCTCTTAACATTCATGAGGGCTACTCTCGGCTACGCGAGAGACCGAGAACTTTTCGATAATCTGATAAGCTCCAGGTTTTTTATTTTCCGCCTCAATATTAGATTCAAAAGAAATACCGGTCAGGGGTCCGTTTTATAGCGTTTATAAAAATGCTATAACATAAGCGATAACAGGTGCTTGTGCTGCAGATGTTCCAGAACGTTAAATGTAATCAAGACATAGATAGATAAAATTACAAAGTGTTGTTCTTTCGTTTACAAAAAAATTATAATATTAGTGTTGGCAATCTGATGCGTGATATAAGGAATAAAACACGTTGTAAGCAAGGGGCAGCATCGAAAAATGAGTCCATTGCGAAGTGCCAAACCATGCAGTTTCTCAACAGACCACTAGGAGCAGGTTTCAAAATGAGTCAATCCCCATTACAACAGAAAAAAAAACAGGTGTGAAAAACGTCATACTGTAGCTAGATTTCCCATTGCAAGTTTTATGTAAATCATCAGTTGACTATGCAATGAAATTAAACATAATTGGGGCATGGTGGATTTGTGCGTCACCTGATCCGCAGGCAAGCTGTCCACTATGCTGGCTAACCAGCATCACTGTGGTTTAACTTACCAGAAGAAATATAGGAGTTGACGCAAGACAATGTGTAAGGTATGGATGACGGTGTTCAATCAAACGCAAAGTAACGTTAGCATATAAATGAACATTAGCCATCTTAGCATTCAACTACGCTAAAGCTAAACTAAGCTAGATAGACGTAAGTAGGCGTGTTCCAAACAACAGCCAGGCTCCGTTCGCTTCACCATTTTGTCCGTCACACATCGGGTGAGCTCTAGACAAGATGGTGACAAACAGAGCTCCTACAGCTCAGCTTCAAAACCGCTCTATGGGTGACCTATGGGTGATGTCTCTTCTACATCCCATCCACTTTCTAGTGTTTATGCCAACTAGCCTAATCTGCATGTCTTTGGACTGTGGGAGGAAACAGGAGTACCTGAAGAAAACCCACCAAGCACAGGGAGAACCTGCAACCTCAATGCACACAGACTGTGAGTTGGGAATCGAACCTGCACCCTGGAGGTACGAGGCGACAGTGCTAACCACTAAGTCGCCGTGCCGCCATAGTCTGTTCAGTATAATCTCATTTGAACAGCTGTAAATCAGGAGTCCTATAAACAGTACGGGATTCAGATTAAATAAATGAACCAGGGGAACAAGGGGAACAGGAAGCAAACAAGATGGGATTATATAATTTATCATCATTATACAATAAAAGAAAAAAGGGAAGGCCTGCACACCGTATTTAATGGCCCGAGCTTAATGATTAAACAGCTTTTTTTTCTTCTTTTTTTTCTCTTTTCAAATGGCTATAACTCAGACTGAGTTATAAGTGAGTCAGACACAGCAGTCTCAGAGTGTTTAAGAATATGGACCTGAGAAGAAAGACAGCTCCATGCAGTACCTCTGAACTATAAATGAGATGAAAGCGGTTGGAGAAAACGGATAAAAGGAAACGAGTAGGAGTAGGAGAGGGTTATGATGTTTCTACAGTTGCTGGAAAGTCTTTAATGTTAGAGAGGTGACACAGTAATGGAGGAAGAGTGAGATGAGTAAGAACAGAAAGAAAAGGATGAGTTCAATCAGAGGAGGGGGGGATAGAAAGAGAGAAAAAAAACAAACCAGTGGACCGAGTTTAGACAGGTCTGTCGGCCTCAGAGACAATGACGCAGACGGCGGAGATAAATAAATGCTCCGTCCTCCGGATCCCTCTAACACACACAGACACACAATTACAGCTGAGCGGAATAAGGATATAAAAACTATAAAGTGGACGGGGTGTAGGGGACAACAGACAACAAGGCAACAGGGACATGATGTGAATAAATCATTTAACAGAGTGGAATGAAGCAGACTGAATGAAAGAAAGAGAGAGAGAGAGAGAGAGAGACTCCGGATTGAAGCTAATACTTACTGTATATTAGACCGTCATAACACATTCATAAGCATTATTTATGAATTCTTAATCAGAAATAATCCTCTAAGATTTCTCTAAGGCTTGAGTTGATATACATGTTTTATGCAGCTTTATGACTACGAGAAAGGGAACTATGGGGGAACGGAATAATTATTCATTATGTCTGAGATGGTTATATAGGAACTGTTGTTGGTGTAATTTTCATGCTTATGCAAAAAGATATTAGTCTTCATCAGGGGCACAATTCGAGATTTATGATATTTTCTACCCGGGCTATAACAAACTCTACGGACAATGACTATGGTAATATCGCACGAGAGTGAGTGCTGTTGTGGTAAATATCAGCACTCGGGCTCGTCCCATGTGCCTACGATATCCAGCACGGCCTTGAATGTGATATTGCTTTTATACAGCGGTTTCACAAACACTATCTGTTATCACAAATTATAATTTGTTTCCTTATTCAACCAGTTATTTTGATCCGCCAACACATATCCTTCTGCGATTCCTAAATAAACCATGGAGGTGGTGGACAATCCTCTAAATTTTGTACGTTTCTCTTTATATTTACACTTTATATTTACACTGCTATAGAATATTAATTAATAAGGAGTGACAGATGATGTTATTATATGTGTTTTCTTGCTGGAAGTGCTTCTGTGACTGGTATTGAATGTGGGTTTTTAGCAGGCAGCTGCTCTCTTCTCAGTCTGGAGAATTGTACACATCCATTTCCACCCAGATTAGTGCAATTAACTATAATTAGAACCTGAGATGTGAAGTGATAACTGTATATATAGTTAAATTCTTCAGTGCTGTTACCATCTATTATCAGCACTCGCATCCAATCAGATTGCTTGATCGGAACTAACTGTTGTGTAATTTAGTTAACGACACTGTTACAGTATAATGCAAAGAAAGAACAATGCACATGGACGAGAGTTTGAGATTCGAACCACAAACCCTGGAGGTTCAAGGTGGTATTGCTAACCACTACACCGCTGTGCCATGTATATGACAACTAATTAAGTTAATCAGCGTTTTTATATTTAGACATGCTTGATTCACATTTTTAAACTGTGCTTATATTGTAGTACCGTATATACAGTATATCCTGTATTTTCACATATTTATTCCCGATAAATGAATGGGTGAAACGACTCCACTTAAGCATTTCAGATAACTACCATCAAATCTACCCCAAGTTCGTCTAAAAGCCAGTCGTGCTACTGTACATAAAAACCTGTAATGTCAGCTCACATAGTTTGACATTTTTTTCAAAATCGTGCAGCATTATTATTATTATTATTATTATTATTTTTTTTTAGTAAATGATATAAAATGCTAATAAACAATTTCTGGAATTATTATTAATTGTAAGCTACATACAGTATATGATCAGCCTTGTTATACAGTCGAAGTAACTACAGCACCCAAAATCTCTCATTCAAAAAAAACGTCTAGACTCTGCTGACATTTATATTCTTTCCTTTTCACGGTCATGAAATAGGTTGCCATTTTCAGAACAAGTCTGTCGATCCTACTGACACACACAAACCCAATACATTTTTCCTCCTCCACTTTATATCCACACACAAACGGCAGTTTCTGAAGCACTTACAGATCATTAAAACACCTCGGGGGACTGCACCCTACACCCTACACACCATTACTCTCCTGTCCTGGTGCGGTTATTACTGCCTGTCTGGTCCCAGCTGAGGGGGAACGAGGACGATATCGGACGGCAGGATTGGATTATTCTCTGGTTAAATATACCCGAAAATGGATCTGCGGTGCGAGCGAGCGGTCGGATCGAGACGGCTAAAGATAACAAGGCGCGCAATATAAATCGAGCAGAAAGAGACGTGGAGAGGAAAATAAAAAGAGCTCGAAGTCATTTACATTGATTTGTTGTGCAGACGATTTTATCCCAAGTGACTCGAGTCACCGCGCTCACCATCGATTCGAGAAGGGGCATCATAATCGCAGCTTTGTTTTCAGACAAATTAATTTCTGTGTGTGGATGTTTATTCCTTTTTTTTTTTTTTTATCGCAAAAGACTGTCATGTAAACAGTGTGTATTCATTTTAGGAATCTACCGTACTTTTACTTTTCGGTAACAGTACCAGTTAAAAGTTTGGACACACCAACTGCACCATGATGAAGCTGTCACTCATGAAGACAATCCCAGGAAAGCAGGACCAAGACCTACCTCCACTGCAGAGGAGAAGTTCAGTTAGAGTCACCAGCCTCAAAAAGTACCAATCAACAACCTGCACCTCAGAGTGGCAGACACATCTCAATATCAACTGTTTAAAGAAGATTATTATTGCATATATTCACACCTTCAGGATTGTTTTACGGTGTAGAAAGAAATAAAAACCATGAAGTAAGAAAGTGCGTCCAAACTTTGGACTGGTAGTGTAGGTGATTATGTAATGTCTGAACTGAACGTCTTCCGTCTCCTCCAAGCATTAATTTCCCACACTAATATAAATATATACTGTATATTTAAAACTTCAAATAAAAAGTTCTGTGTCAAGTTGAAACGATTGTTTTTTATGAGTCTAGCTTTCAGGAGTAGATTTCCTTCAGGATCCGAGTTCACTTGAACCGCCATCTTCAAATAATTTAATCCTCCTTGACTGTTGATACAAATGGGCACGGCCTCAAAAAGTGCAAGTGTTTAGATAATCTCAGAATCCCCAAATAGAGCTTTAACAGTCAGGGGTTACAGTCCTTCCTCCAGGGTTAGACAGTGGCTCTTGGATACTTTAGGAATTTGACCCTACAGCGTCCTGGTCACTTGTGCAGACCTACCATTGGAGATAAGCATCTGTCTTGGATCATAGGTACATTTCTGACATTTCCATCCAAATGGTTCACACATGTTACATGGATTTTGCAAAAGTTATTTGACTAAGATCCAAAAAAAAAAAAAGAAAAAAAGAGAGGTAATGTTATTGTGCAATCTGATAAAGGACATGTGGTTAGTGAAAGTTTGCAGGTGGTTTTTACTAAAAAGATAAGCGTACTACTTAGCTTGGACTGTACATTGATAACAATAAGAATCATAGACATGAGACTTCACATGCAGTAATATCTGGTAGCATTGATACATACAGAGCGCATATGCAGGGGTCGTTGTTTCAACTATTTTTTGGGGGCCGAGATCTTGGGAGATGATGGGAGAGTTGAATCACTCTGAAAGGTCTTTAGATCAGGTTCCCAGTTCATGTGTGAAAACAACTCCTCGTGCACCCAGAACCACTCTGTCACAATTCGACAGAGGTGTCAAGTAAAGAAGTACAAATACTGCGTTACCTTACTTAAGCAGAAACTTTGGGTATCTATACTTTACTGGAGTAATTATTTTTCAGCCGACTTTTTACTTCTTCTACTCCTTACATTTTCACGCAATTATCTGTACTTTCTACTTCTTACATTTTAAAAATAGCCTCGTTACTCCTATTTTATTTCAGCTTGTCATTCAAAAAAACAAACATCCGGATAAATCGCGCCATCCGGATGGAGAGAATTTGATTGTGGTTGGATGAGAAGTATAAACATACCATTCCGACACCCTATTGGTTGGTACGCGATCCATCGCAC
>JAOVVA010000012.1:17103709-17118393 GCA_028565275.1 Leiocassis micropogon
CCTTAGCTGCATTGTAATATTTTCATTACTGGAACTATAGCCAAAATTTGTGTATGTAGACGTATTGGGGGTCTTTTATTGAAAATGTAAATTTTTTTTTTATTTCTGATCAAAAAAATTAAATGAACTAAATGACTCAAAAAAAAGATTCGATCATTTTGATGAATGAGATTCAAAGAACCGAGTCACTAAAACGATCCAAACTTCCCATCACTACTGTATATTAAGGCACTCAATCTAATATTAGCATTCCTATGGCAACTTACAGATCGACTTTGCGGATCTTTTATCTTTCCGGATAAACATTAAAAGACGTGATTGTTGATATTGTGTATTTTATTTGGAGTAGATTAAACAAGGAGAACTATCAGTTTTGCTTTGCCAAATTGCTGGGGAAAAAAAGAAATATAAGACACTTAAGTAATCAGTAGGGATGGGAATCACCAGGGACTTCCCGATATAACATAATCACGATACCTAGGTGCCAAAAAAATTTGTAGCGGCACGGTGATGTAGTGGTTCGAGTTCCGTTTCAGGTCTGTGTGCATGGAGTTTGTATGTTCTCCCCTTGCTTGGTGGGTTTCCTCCATGTACTCTGGTTTCCTCCCACAGTCCAAAGACATGGAGATTAGGATAATTGGCGTTACCAAACAGTGTACCCATAGTGTGTGAATGCATTTGTGAATGTTGGCTGGAGGTCCCACTACGGTCGTGAAATGGGAATAATTACAGTGGTCACCATTGGCCTCCATGGTCGCTAATTGGATGGATGGAATAAATTTGGATTTCAGATTTCTTTTTCATCTCTAAAAACATGCTTAGTAAGTACAAACTTGTGTCTGATAATTCAATTCATCAGTAGGCGAAAGAAGTAATTGGAAGGTGTGTGTGTGTTTGAGGGACTGTTAGCTAACCACTCCACTGGGGTTTCCATTAGTGCTCCTGGCCAGGGCTGATATAAAACTCTGCTCCTTTTAGCAAATCCATATTTCCACGGATTACCAATGCGTGAGTGATTCTGTTATTTATTAATTTTTTTTCCAGAAAAATATGTATGTATAAGATCCATGTCCTCATCATTCCGTTTATACAGTAATAAAATAAAATAAAAAACCACTTGATACTCAAGAGACACATTTTGAATCATTTAAATGATGAAATATCAAGTATTTATAGTTTTGTAGTGAAAATAAAGTACAATAAACAATAAAAGTGCATGCCATATTTTGTCTCGAAGAGCATAATAATAGTAATAATATCATAAACTGTGAATTCTCGACCAGTGATATCATGATGTGAAATCGAGACCAACACATTCTGTTGTTCTGTTTCAGTGCTTGTACAGAAATCCCTCCCCGAGCATATTTTAGCATGTTAAAGTGTTCTGCTGAGGGAACACACACGGCCGGCAGCACACTGGAGCCTGATTAAAGTGATGCCAGTACATTTCTCCACACTGCCTTCTGAATAGCTTCAGATCTCAGCAAAACAAAGAGCCATTGTGTACTCTGTGGAGGTGTGTCGAGTGAAGCGAGTGGCCGAAACCCCTCGGGGCCGGTCCGATGTTTACGGAGTTTAGGTTAACACAAAGTGCTTAGGAGACACAGCGGGAGAGATGCGACATTCTCTCCAACTCAAGCTGATTTAATACTGGAGTATAGTGCAGAGCAGAGACTTTGTTATAGTAGGGGGTTTGTCTAGATTTTTTAAGAAAAATGGACACCAAGCAGAGTTCACCAAACCTTTCCACTGATTCACTTCACCTCCATTAATGATTCCATTAATGTTGATATCTTTAAAAAAAAATAATAATAAAAATCTGCTCCTTGCGTGCATATGTATATAAAAAATCGAGTGCTATACAGAATTTAATGAGACTTATGCAGTACTTAGATATCTGCCTGAAGTTTTACCTACACGTAAGGGAAATCAAAATGTTGAGTCAAAGCGACGTTTTGAACATTTATGAGCCGGATTTAATAATCCACTTTAAAATAAACTACTAATAAAGTTACTTGTAAACAAACACCTGCACCAATAGATATTAATTAGTAAAGCTGAACTGAATATTTTTACTGGGGTTAGTTGATATTTGATGATATTTTCATTGCTAAAATAACAGCGCTGAAGTGGTATAAGTGAATTTCAACACGCTGGAGCTGCTTTAAGACTAAACTTCATCGTTATCCGATTTCCTTTTTCAAATTCTCATCTGTGATTCGCTCTCTGATTAACGAACAGGGAGCGTATTGGGCTGATGACGAAAGAAGTACAACTTGGCGTAAACAAGTCGTAAAATACTCATCCTCACAAAATTCGATTTCTTTATATTAATAATTTAGGCAGAGAGTTCTGCTGTACAGAAAGACAAGCAGACGTGTACGTGAGCTTCAACCTAAAATCACTGATTACATTAAAGCTGATCAGATTATTTTTACTCTTTCTTTCTACAAGCTCTTTCCCCATCAACGACATGTACTGACACTATACTGTATATATAATGGATGGACATCTCTTTAGATAAAGAAGAACAGATTTAGTTACAGACAAATAATGAACCATGACAATATGGTGTGATGTGGCTCCACACAAAACGTTATTTTTTATTTTTACCAACCCAAAGTTGATTACTTTCCGATAACAGGATGCCCTGAAGATTGCAGATTACAGCTTTGTTTAAAAAAAAAAAAAAAAAAAACTTCCCGAATCCACCTTCCTTATTGTATTAAATGTAAAACTACAAATACTTAATTAATACGGTTCACAGTTCAAGTCGACGATAGATAGTCTCGTAATCTGTCTAATTTTTGTGTTAAATAAATGATGAATTATGAAACTGACTTGTGAAAGTCTGCAACGCTGCCATGTGTAAATGATTAGTTGGCTTTTTAGACGGATGAAAGCCTTTGAATTCTGGCTTTAATTTAAAGCTAGCATGAGGCAGTAAAGTCATTAAGATGCGTTTTTGTTCTTTCGCTGTACCCACTGTATTCAGCGCTCGACAAGCACTAAAATCCTCCATTAAAGTGTCCCTGCCAAAAAAAAAAAAAAAAAAAAGCCCTCACAAGCTTCACTCCTTAAACAATGATGGTTTCAGAAAGTACAAGCTATAAAAGCCTCTCCTAAAAGAACATGGCGCAACATGCTGTTCGAGGCATTATCAGTGTACGATTTATCGCCGAAAACAAACTTTTGACCGCTAGACCGATGCCCTACTCAGGAAGCACTTGCGCACGAGCTCCGGCTGAAGGCTCATGGTGAGCTGACTCACTTTCCTTCAGTAAATAGAGGTTCTTCCTACATTTCTGTAAATGGTAAAAGTAACCTGGGACAAGCGCACAAACACCGGCTTAATCAGAATGAATCAACAGCTCGGTACAAAAAACACAACCTGAAACCTGATAGTACCACAGAACCCATGAGGAGATTATAAATACCACACAAACTCTTAATAAACTCTTCAGACTATCATAGGAAGCGCTGGAAAATTGCAATTAATTAGAAATCCAAGATTAGGCCAAGATGTGTACAACACAAACATGGATTTGATATATTTGACTTATCTCTCTGTCATCTCTAAGCGCTAGTAAGGCTAGTCAAATGCTAGCAAACAAGCTTGCTTCAGTTGTCACAAAGACAAACAACAAAGATTCAGTATTCAGTGTGGATTTACAATGTCAAACAGCTGTATGTTTTTGATTATTAACAGCTAGCTAGATAGCTTATTACGCTAGCTAGCTTATCTGTAAAAAGGTATCACGCTGATGTTTTGTGGAGCTAGTTAACATATATATCTTTTGATATGTGTGTAAACACATTTGGACCAAAATGAGTCTAAATCATCAGATTTCTCCATCAGACTGTATACAAATTAAAAGGGTTTCATTAAGTGATACTTGATTACGTGATTTTTTACTACATACTACATGCACATACTGTAAGAACTTTTACTATGATATGTGCTGTGTTAAACTATATAATATACCATATACTACATTAGTATTATATTGTTCTTCAGATGTTACCATGGTAGCACCATACTGTAGATCATAGGTTCTTTGGCACTTCTGTAGGTACCCTGGTAGTACTATGGTGTGTACCACAATACTGTGGTGAATACCATGCTTCAGCTACCAAAGTTCAGCAGATATCTAATATGGTATTTTTTTAATATCGATCCATCAACTCAGCTAGGAACTTCTGTAGTCCAGCTAGAGACGGTGGGGGCCAGTAGTGACCACTGTATTTTATTATTTACTGTATTCATATGAATTTTATCACCATGGTGGGCCCTCCAGTCAACATTCATACACGCATTCACACACCACGGGCAATTTGGGAGCGCCAACTCTGGGAGGAAACACACCAAGCACTGGGAGAACATGCAAACTCCATGCACACAGACGCCGAGGTGGGAATCGAACCCACCAGTTACAGTAGTTGTAACAAACTACGTACCGTAGCGTGCAGTTTTATATCAGCAAATAAGTACCAAAAGGAACATGGTACTTTACACCTTAGCACAGGTATCATTGGATTATCATGGTACCTATACCATGGTAACATAACATTGCATTATGGGATTTCTGCGGTGCAAGTGGCAACGTAGCTGTAACTGACCAACAAAGATAATTTGATTTTTTAAAAGTAAGTACAGTAACATAACCGAGAGCAGCTGTTTGCCCTCAACACAGATACCGTCTGAGGTCCAAAACTTGTATTTATTTTTTGTTTGTTTCCACTGTATCTAAGTTTCATGCTAATCTTTTCCTACTTACCAGTGAGTCTTCAATGCTGAAGTTGAACATTTTCTTGGCATCTGTTTTCAACTTGGACACGAAGTTTTTGTATTCGGAGTTCTGGGGCTCTCTGTAGGTCAAAATCTTTACACTCTAAAAAAAAAAAAGACGAAACATTTGTTATAAATATTATAGGCACTTTTTCAAAAATAGCTATGCAATCACTTTATTAATTACATTTTTATTATATACTGTAGCATACTGTATTATAACAGCTTCAAGTCAAGTCGTACTACAGTGGAACCTTGGCATACAAATTTAATTTTTTGTGGAGGCGAGTTCTTAAGGCTTTTTCCCATAGGAAATAATGTAAACGCAGATAATCTGTTCCGGCCACTCAGCAATATTACCAATATCACCAATATCACCAATATCACCAATATCACCAATATCACGAGTTTCCAATTTCCAACACAATTTCCAACTACTAGGACAAGTAAATGAAGAAAATATATAATAAATAGACATTAAACCTCACCTAACCTTAATTTATGATTCCTCTTGGCACCGGCTGCTTTAAAAACCAAACTGAAAGTAGCTCCCTTTTATTCCTGCTATCATCCTTGATAACATTCTTGGTACCCATGGTGCTATGTCTTCACTAAATCTTGCAAAAATGCGAAAAAAAAAAAAAAAGCAAAAAAATGTGAACTTGCTTTGCGGCTTTCCACAGGCGAACAAGTTTTGATCATCTACTGGACATAATCAGCTCTGTACCATAGTCTTGAGCCCCATTATTTCTGCATATTTTGCCTCCAAAGAGCCAGACGTTCTTGTATTTTTAATGTAGTCTTGAGGAATAGTTCTTCAGTCTCCCTCAAGGACTTTTTTGTTTGTTTGTTTGTTTGTTTTTGCATTATTACAGCATTAAAACCTTGTATTATTTTCCTCCTCAGACTGAGCACAACCTCAGCATGTCAGACAAGTCACTCAAAAGTTGCTAGAGAAAAGCTTGATCATGACCTATAAACAATGATACAGTGAGCAATGCATCCTAGCAGAATGAGTCATTATTTCTAGATTATTCAGAATAACATGGATCAAAAAGCGAATTACGTAATGAAATGACTTGAAAGTCAAAACACAAAGATTAAAATTTCAGAAGGGAAATTTTAAATAATATTCATGTAGCAGGACGCAATATACCTAAAAAATATTTTTGTCTTTTGAGATCTGTCTAATTGAAAGTTAACGCCATGTCCAAATATCACACAAGAACATTAAAAAAAAAAAAAAAAAATCATCTTAGGGCATTGGACCCCACTAGACAGAATACAAAAAGGGGAAACTTCTTGATCTTTTTTTATCTTTTGAGCTCCTTATCTCTGGTGTGTGGGTGTCGGATGCAGCTCTGTGCCAACGGTCAGCACCTTCAGTATTAATCAAAGAGGCTGTTCGTGAAAGTGCTGCGTTCGTCACTCATCAGCGCTGAGCCCAATCAGTTCAGACGACTATGTCTCTGTTTAGCAGAGAGCATGTCGAGCAGCTGTCATCCCTGTCACTGTACAAAAAAACAACTAAAAAGCAAATTACACATGTGTACAGAAATAAATGAATAAATATGGTGATTTCCTTACTCCATTCCATTCCCTTTCTAACATCAAGCATTGTTCTTTGTCTTCGGGTTTGAATTAAATCATAAAAAGTTTCAAGATCAGCATCAGTCGCTATCCTCAAAAGACGTCTACTGGCTCGAATGACAAAACCGAGTCCCGTTACAATCCTCCTGGCTCACATCACGCAGACATGCCTGTAAAGACCCGGGCTGATTTATAACACTTAGAGCTTCATTTACACAAGCGGAATATAAAGTAAAATCTAAGAAGCTGAAACACAGCCTTATAAGAGAAGATCTGCGTTAATAAAGATAAGAGCCAAAGGCCCTTTTAAGGTGAAGAAATGGTAAAATTACAGCAACAGATATGGCTGATATCCATCGCTGTGCAGACGCAGACAGTACCGTTCTTTGAAATGTCACGTTGATACACGTGAATACAGTAATAGAGTCATTCTATAATTTGGTGCATTACAGAAGCAAAAAGGTACAAAAGCGGTATTATTTCTCAATAGAACAAATAGTGGGTCACGTTCGTAAATTCCTTCAGTGTAACATACACTATATGGACAAAAGTATTTGGCCAGACCTGCCAAATGACATTGTATCCAAATACATACACTTCAATATGGAGTTGGTCTCCTAGTTGGTTTTGCAGCTATAACAGCTTCCAATCTTCTTGGAAGGATGTCTGAAAGAGTGTTTCGGTGGAAATTGGTGCCCATTCATTCTGTAGAGCATTTATGAGGTCAGGCAGTGATGTTGGACGAGAAGGCCTGGCTCACAATCTCCGTTCCAGATCATCCCAAAGGTGCTTGATCAGGTAGAGGTCAGGGCTCTGTGTTAGGGCCGGTCAAGTTCTTCCACACCGAACTCATAAAAACCATGTTTTTATAGTCCTTGCTTTGTGCACTGGAGCACACTCATGTTGGAATAGAAAACTTGCTAACTGTTGCCACAAAGTTTTAAGCAGAGCCTTGTCCAAGATGTCTTGTTACGCTGAAGCCATTCACTGGGGATAAGGGGCCTGATTGATTGAAACAGCTGAAACACCTGAATAATTAACAGGTTTGGCCAAATAATGTACTTTTGTTCATACAGTATAGTGTATCTGGAGGTCATGAACAGCTTTTTTTTATTAAGTACGGTTTAACTTCTCTGTTTGTTAACTATGTTACTAACAATGGAGGGTTGGCCTCCCGCCTTCTCTTTACTTTTGTGGAACCAAAACAACTGATGGGGCAAAACATCATATGGAAACAGAATATAAAGTATACAATGGCATGTAAAATAAAGGTTAAGTGAGGTTTAATGTCTATTTATTTAATATTTTACTGAATTTACATGTCTTTTCTAAATGGTTTGATTGTTTTTATATGCAAAAATATAATTATAGTGTTGGAAATTGGTAACATTGGTAATATTTTTGGGAGTCTGGAACAGATTATCTGCATTTACATTATTTCCGATGGGAAAATGCGTTTCACAATACGAAATTTCGCATTAAGAACTCGCCCCCACGATGGGTTAACTAATGGTTTTGTTCATTATTTTTGAAACCAAGAAACACTCAAAATGTGAACAGGGTAAAAATGATCAATTTGGCAAAATAAAGACAATTTTCAATCCATTCGAAGGAGAGAATGCTCATAATGTTTATATTTGTTTTGTTTTTGTACTTTCTCCTGAAGAGAGATCTAACCGAATATGAATGATTTATTCAGAATGATGTTCAAAAAAGAACAGCTACAGTATTTGAGACTAAAGCTTACCAGGACAGAGATCCCTTTAGAACACAACAAAAAAGCTGCACAAGCAAGAGTAAAGTATTTTACTTTAATGTGACACGTATAAAGGGATGCAATTAAATTTTGGAGAAAATCAAACAAAACAACAACAACAAAAAAAACACTAAATCCGTTTTGAAGAAATATAGTTATAAGCAAAAATAATAACTGAGCAACTTTTGTTTTTCAATCTGAGCACAAATACAGATACACATACAGATAGCGACACTGCACTACACCCCTACTGGAACTACACCAGGGTTGATCTTCTGACCAAAGTATGTAATTCCTTGGCTCTGTGCTTAAATTAAATTTTTATCTCCCTTGTTAGTGTAAACTAACAACACCAGCGCATAAACAATTTCGCAATTTCGCAACTGGAAAAGGTCAACAAATGCAAATCTCACGCTCAGGATGACTTTATTAACATTTTATATCAGAAGGCTAGGCCTCCCAGCAGTGTTTGAGTAGTTTGAGTTTCCCTGGGGTGAAACGTATCTTAATCTGAATTAACAAGCAGATTGTATATTTGAATCATTAGGAACTATAATTAATAAATAATAAAGGACTTTTTTTTTTTTTTACATTCTTATATTATGTAGTGGCAATGTTCTATTTAACTCCCAGCTTTTAAACTCTGTATGCAGTATTTGGAGTTCTTTAGATGTTCAGTAGTCAGACAGGTTTTAGTTCATGATTTTATTGATTCAACAGGTCTGGCAGTAATCAGGCCTGAATGAAATTTAACTCCAAAAAATTAATCATAGTTCAGGCAGGTTTGGACAGCTTAGCTTTTCTCTTAATAAAGAAAATCATCATTTGAAAACTGCATTTTGTATTTACTCGGGTTATCTTTGTGTAATATTAAAATAAGTTTGATGATCTGAATGATTTAGGTGTAACAAATTAGCAAAAAAAAAAAAAAAAGAATATATCAGATACTTTTTCACAGCGCTGTACTTTTGCAGTTTATGACTACAGTAATGTAAATAATATAAAGGAACAATCAGTGATTTAGTGGCCTGATTAGTTTCTTAAGAAACTCTTACTGAGACGCCTAATCTTCACACGTCAGCACGGTGCATTAAAAAATCCGATGTTAAAAGCGGACTCACTTTAAATGCCTCCATCGCGATGTGATCGTCCGCGTCTCCTTGAGCCCACGGCTTAGCCGGACTTCTCTGCACGCTCTCTCCGAACAGATCGATGAAGAAAAAGACGAATTCCTCCTGGGGAAGCCTCTGCTTCCTAAACTGCACCATCAGCTTCCTGAACGTCTGGAGCTTACAGCAAACGTACACCACTGCAAGCAGAGAGAACATTTGTCTTAACACTGGGCACTTTTAATGAGGTTTTAAATTGGATACATATGTGATGGCTGGGGAACACCTTAAAAAATGTTTAATATGGATACATGTATATAATAAGACTTATTATGATTCAAATACATATATATTTGACATGGACTGTAACTGGATAAAAACTACAATTCCACCCATCCATCTTGGAACCTCTGCAGTCCAATGGCGAATATTCCCACTTTATGACCATGGTAGGACCTCCGGTCAACATTCACACAATACAGGCAATTTGGGAAGGCCAATTAGCCTAATCTGCAAGTCTTTTGGAGTTCGATTCCTGGGTGATGCTGTAACCTCTCTCAGCCGGCGGTCTAGAGAGAGCTGATTGGCCGAGCTCTCTCAGAGGGGAGGGATGAGAGGTACTTGGTGCTTCCACATTAATCACGGCTCTACAGCCAATCAGGGGCGTCTGTGAGCTCACGCAAGCGGAAGGAGCGGATAGCGCTGTCCTCCGAGTGTGTTACGCCGCCCCTAACGGTGCGTGAGCGAGCAGTTCGAAAAGATGCGGTTGGCTGGCGTCACGTGGTTCGGAGGAAACACGTGATAGTCTTCGGCCCTCCCGACTGAGTGGTGGTAGTAGCCTTAATGTGGGAGCCCCCTAGTGACGGGGAGGAATGGGATACGCACTAAATTAGGGAGAAAATCGAGGAAAAAATCCAAAAAGAAGAAAAGAATGAATCATTACAGGATGTGCTATTATTGGGAAAATACTGAACTTCAAGGTGGTGACAGTATTTCTACTTTGCACTGGGCTGCATTACACCATCCTTACACCATTTGATATTATAACTTTTTCCTCATCGTTGACATACTTGAGAAATCTTTCAGTTCAGGAAGGCCCGTAGTTTCCCGATCTACTATGTCCAGTATATACCTATAATAGTAGGTATATAGTATAAAATGTCATAATTCCGCCACACACATCAGTCTAGCAGAAAGTATGACGATTTGAACCTTCTGCATACTTAAAAGTTACTAGACTTTGGTGAAGATGAAAACACGGCACACCTGACTTTGACCTTTCAATCGTGCTCTTTTAATCTCTGCTTTTATTTACTAATTACCAAAAAAAAAAACAACGATCTTGGCAGACGGTCTTGCCAATGCGTTCATCAGACTGTCTATGTGACTTATTAAAGGCAAAATGACTAAAAGCTTAAATCCAAATCCTAGAGAGCTGCCAAAATGAAGAGGGTCGCAGGAGGAATTCAATGCAGCCGGAGCTGAACGCTAGGATTGAGAAGGCACAGCTATGTACATTACCAAGATGAACTACATACTGTACACTGGAGAAAATGATTCACGTATCAGCATATTTAAAGTAAGGGCGGAATTTCCACTCGAGTAAAACATGTAAGTTGAGCAACAATAAATAATTAGTTAGAATTAAGTAACTTTACTAACTTTGTGTTTTAGTAGAATTGACGTAATATCAATATATAGACATACTACTGTACATTATTCTAACTCTATCCATTATCTATATCACTTATTATACAACAGTTCGCTCCGACTGAGTAATCTGATTGGATAAAAGTCGTTCCACGAGTGCTGATATAGAGCACAACGTCACTGGGATGCTTAACTATATGCATCACTACACATACTGTAAAAGGTATTCTAACAATCATTAATTACACTAACTGTGCCAGAATGGGAACATTCAGCACAGTCAGTACAACAGCAGTCCCTCTCGTGTGATATTTTTAATTATATCATACACTACAGGCAATCCGGAAACAATGATCGCCCTAGGCCGCATGTCTTTGGACTGTGAGAGGTAACGCATCAACTACTAGAAAAACAAGCAAACTCCAAGCACTGAAGGAGGAGACAAGATTCGAACCTTCAACCCTGGAAGTGTGAGGTGACAGTGCTATCCGTGAAACCACTGTGCCCTCTGTAAGCAACTCTGTTTAGAAACTTCCCTTAAAACCAGAAGTTGCACCCTGACGAACATTACCATAATCAGAGAAAATCTCACGTCAGCAAAACTAAACTAATAAAATGATTGGACCCAAGTTGTGCTGAATTGCTAGAAATAATCAATTATGGTCTGCCAAAATGAACCAAAACATATTAAATTAAAGATGAAAGCTTTATTTTATAAATGAATATATACTTAGTATTTATTTTTTTATTATTGTAACTGATTTATTACAAAAAATATCATAATTATTTATTTTTTTAATCGTTCTGTCAATTGATTACAATTTTTAATCTCAGTCATTCTCTGTGATCAATCATGATTAATCAAAATTTTTAAATACTCCAATTTACTTGTATTATAAACTTGCAATGTTGGAATAATGAAATGCATGACAAACTGGTTAGAGGAATCAGATTATATAGCTTTATAATACCTCAAACGTTAACGTTTAACAAATGTTAAATCAAAATCTCTCAAATGGGATCGGCACTGCTTGTGATGGCTGGGAAGTACAGGCTATGATAACCCACCGACGGCGGGGCTCGAACCTGAATCCTCAGAAACGAAAATCAACAAGCTAGAGCCTTAACCGCATGAGCCACCACTCACACACCTTACGTCGATAGTTCCAGGTGAAGGTGGCTCGAGCACACAACTTGGTTTTATCCAAATTGTGCCGTTATCACACACAGCTTATCGGGTAACCGTGCTACGATTATGGGAAGCCATTAGGGTCAAACTTGGTCATATGTTTAATTTGTGTTAAAAAAAATAGTAATGCATTAAAATGTCTAGATTAATCACACGCGTTTTCATTCAGATAGCAGGGATTCAACTGCAGTCATGCTGTGTGTTAGGAGGCTGGAAGTTTCATTATTGGAGAAAATAACATAAACCCCTATTTGTGTAGAAATATAAAGATATAAAGCACAACTGCCTAAGGTATTCAGTGACGATGTAAGTAGTCCATTTTGCATATTTTTCGACTTAGTGGAATAAACTCCATAAACTGTATAAACCCATTACGGCGTTTCAGCTGAACATTACAACCCGCCACCACTTACAGTACTCTAGCTACATGTTAAAGACTTTGATCATTTATTTCCTTACATAACGCTATACAGTATGTACACAATATAAGAGAAAAAAGGCGCTCTTATTCAAGCTGGTTTTGCCGTCACGCATCCTGTCACCTGCTTTTATCTCCTCCGTTCAAGTGTGGCTCTGAAAGCACCCATTACTGCGCAGTTATTTCGTAAATAATTGATCAGTGAGGAGCTCCATCTGGCAAATACACTGCGTAGGCTGCACCTGCTTCCGCGAATAAAAAAAAAAAAAAAAAAACTTACCACTTACAGAAGTCATTTATTTAAGCTCAAGCACATAAAAGCAGATTTCATCCATGCAGCAGCTGATTTACTGCACTGCCGCCTGCATATAGGCTTTACTTAGACAACTTAAACAAGATACTGTTATTTCTGCTTAGTAACGGATTAATCTCTTGCGTCTTTAGGGGTTTTTGTTTGCATTTTTTCACTTCTTGTATAAATTGGATTTGTTCCTGACCCTGTATGGAAATGGACAATAAAGCAGATTTTATATGTGTATATACAGTAGACGTCCGAGTACAACAGCTGAGTATCTGGCAACCTTTAAGCCACGACTAAAGACTTTTTTTTTCCCGTTTCTTAGATATTCGGTTTAATCTTCCCCCCAAAAAACAAAACTAAAACAAAAAACCTTCCGTGACCTTCCTTCCAGTTTGTAACCTAGTAACCAGCGTAAGGATCTATCCAATGACGGAAACTTCGAAGCACTTTTGTACAGTAAGTCGCTCTGAATAAGAGTAAATGTAAACGTATTGCCCAGTAATAAAAAGCACAAACCTCATACTCAGTCAAAAATTAGCCAACTTGCAAAAAAAATGAGGCAAAAACAAACAAACTAGTGCACTCCCTTTATTCCCCTTGGTAACCGTGCTTCTACTACTTACCACCAATAATAATTTCCAATAATAATAATAACAATAATTAGTAGAGGATCCCTCAAATTCAAATCAAGTTAAAATTTTATTTGTCACATACACAGTCATACACCGAACGATATGAAGTAGAATGCTTATACGACCGCTCGTGACCTTAAAATCAAAATTATCAATAAGAAATTAATTATGGAATAAAATAAGAATCAAATACAGAAAAAACTTAGCTAAATATAAAATATAAAATATAAAAGAATATTAAAAAAAATAAACTTAATATAGACAATATCTCTGTACAAATATGGAAAATATGGAAACTGGTGTGGAAATTGATGTAGAATTTAAATAGAAAAGTCTGTCCCAATCTGTCCTATGTCCAAATGTGCATGAATTTCCCCAAATGTATAATGTCCATAAATGGTCCACAAATGCATCATTATAGAAACGGAAGCATTTGGATATCTGCAAACAGAATTTTTGGAAATTTGGACCGATTTTGCCACTAAGGAAGGTGAAAGTTTCTTAAAGAGAATCATTACTGGTGACGAGACACGGATCCATTAATGTTTACAGTTTTTTGGGATTCCCATCTCAAGCGCCAGTATTGGAACATCATCAGGAAGAAGGTTCAACAATCGACAGTGCGCGCTATAGTGAGACGCTTATTGAAAAGCTGAAGCCTGAACTTGGGCTTAAACGCAAAGGGCTGATATCTGAGGGCGCCGTGATCTCGCATGGCGATGCATATCATCCGCACACGTCTGCACACACTTCGTTTTAGGTTGTTGAAGCGTCCTCCCTTTAGTTCTGATCTCAATTTGACTTTCACCAGTTTGGTCCCGTGAAAGCAGGACGAAGGTTCACTTCTGATGAAGAAGTGAAGACAGTGGTGCATTCGTGCACTTGAAACTCGGAATAATAGAGTGGTAATTAATGAGGGAATTACAAATGAAAGCTTGTCGACAGACGGACAAAGTGTATTGAAAAACAAGGAGATTGTGTTGAAAAAGTTAGTTCAATTACAATGAATTCTACAGCCAGAGTGTGGATAATTTTTGACTCACCCTGGTGCAATCGATTTAAAAAATGGTGATGAAAAATGATTTGCGCTTCCTCTAACGCTCTGAGTAAAGGCGTTAGAAAAGTATATAAATATATAAATATAAGTATAATAATATATATATATATATATATATATATACACTACCGTTCAAAAGTTTGGGGTGACTTTCTAACTCCATGATGGTTCCTGATTTTTATTTCTTTCTACA
>JAOVVA010000012.1:17119766-17131550 GCA_028565275.1 Leiocassis micropogon
ACCTAATTCCATATGTGTTATTTTATAGTTTTGAAATCCCCAGTATTGTTGTAGAATGTAGAAAATAAATCACTAAAAAAAACAAAGAAATTTGCAAGTGACCCCAAACTTTTGAACGATAGTGTATATATAAATATATATATATATATGTATATATATATATATATATATATATAGTGTGGATCTCAAATAGTTCTAAAATATGTCCCATCAGAGGATAACTGTCTTCCAGATGAGGTATAAACTCTACCCTCTTCTTACACCGAGGTGTGCACCGTACCGTGAGTGTTCAATATCGTAACATATTGCATAACTGATTATATAATTAAGTATTTGTTACATAAGGGTTATAGAGCTAAGAGAGAGAAATCTGGTATTATTCTACAGACAGAATACGAACAAATATAAAGAGGCAAATTCTAAACTTCGTATTAAGCCCTCATCTCCGCCAGACAAATTAGAGACTATTAGAGACGATTATCTATTTTCAGCCATCACACAATCAAAGCCACAATTAAGATGTAATCATATGCAATTAATAAGAGTCTGAGAGGCTTGTTAAAGCTGCCGGGGTGTGCGAGTGCTGAGCAGTAATGGAGGTGTGTGTGTGTGTGTGTGTGTGTGTAAAAGCTTTGAAAAGCCAGATCTGTGTGTAAGAGAGGACGGGATCTGGTACCATCAGTAATAAAGCTCTGCTTAGATTTTAGGATTTAAAACAAAAAAAAAATTTCCGAGTCTTGTCTGGGTCTTACTAATGCGTTTCAAATCACAGACACTTGAACACAGCATTTAGCTTTTAGACACAAATTCTATGTTCTTTTTTTTCCCCGTAAAATAATAACTAAAAGGACTGTAAACAGGTTTTGATGTGACTAACAGCAACATTGGCACTCATTGCTTCACCTGATGCTTTTTTTTTTTCATTTCATGCTGTCAGAGCATTTTCATCAAGTTGTGTCATCCGAGTGTAAACGTGCTCGCATTTATTTCTTTCCCTTAAGTGCAAATTGCTGTGAACATCAGCTACAACAAATTACATAAGAAACAGGAAGTGATATTTATACAGATTGTGGCGTCATCATATTCAATGTAGGAGAAAATAAATACTATTCCGCATGCTGTTAGGAAAATAATCAACAATCAACGACGCGGTGGTGTGAGGCGATCTGGCACGAAGTCGAAGCTTTTTCAGACCATTGACGCACGGGTCAGTATTTTCCAACAACCTGAAGTAGAGCCGTAATCGGGCCTTAAAAGTTACAGTAGGCCTGACAGAATTCGGCCCGAGCCCGAAAAGTACATTCCGATTGACAACTTTTTAAAAGCCTGAACCCGTCTACAGCCCGACATTATTCAAATGCTTTTGCCAAGAATGAGTCATTTATACATGTTTTAACATAATTTATTGAGAACTAATGTATAGGTTACAGGCCACTTGGAAGCTGGAACAAAGAAATAAAACAAGCCTCCGTTTCACCTCCTCGACATCCATCTTCGCATCTTTCTCGCGCTAATCGAAACGCATCACATGACCACTCATTTACTGCACAGGCCCGAGCCCGGCCCGAGGCCGTGTAAAATAATAGAAATTAAGCCCGAACCCGACCGAACCCCTCCTGTCCAGGCAAAGATTTCCAGCTCTACCCTGAAAGTGTTTATTCCCCTTATACTGTATACAGTATATTTGTTCTTTTTAACTCCCTCATTAGCCTCACTTCTCCTCTTTTAACAAAACAACAAAAAAAGACTGAAAAATAACTAGTCCTTTAGCCAATCAGAAACAAATCAAAGAATCATTTATACTGTATATATATATATATATATACAAAATACTGTGCAAAAGTATTGAACCAACAATTTGTATTGTACAAAATGAGAAACAGTTCCTAACGTCTCTCATTTTCAGTCTGTACCTGACCAGTATCAGAATAACGTTTTTTGTTTGTTAAGCCACACAGTGACGTATGAATCATTCAAGCTTAAAAAAAAAAACTCCGAACTTAAGGTATAACCCAGTGAGAAACAGGCGCAGATGATATGATGACAGATGATATCGGATACTGCTGATGCTGAGGGGTTGGAACAGACGAGAGGGGAAATGAGGTCGCTGCTGAGGGTTAATATGAACAACCCATTTTTAAACTCTATATTTAGGCACTTTCATCAGGTTGTCACAGTAAAATATTTGCTTCCATTTCTTAAATTGAAACTACCCTATTTTCAATGAGGGGCGTTAAAAGGTTTTCCAAGTCCATTTCCAACATGCAAACTCCCGAGTTCCCCGAGGCGGGAATCGAACCCGAACATATTTACTGTATACATGCTACTGCACACATTTTGAATCCATCATTCCAGAACACACTGAACTTCATAAAGATCCCCATGCAAATAAAAACACATCTCATAGTCCAAAATATTTGTAATTAATCTCAGACTTCTCTAAATTGAACAGCAATGCATAACATCACACAAACCGATCCTCCCTAAAATAAGTTCCCAGGCTTTAAACCTTCCCGAAGCCTTTTGTTTTTGCCCAGCAAGTCAGCCGTCCATATTGTAAAATGCCTGTTCGGTAGATTAATGAGTAATGGCTGCGTGTGGAGGAGTCTTCTCATCTATTTTAGCAAAGTTCATTGTCATAGTCTGGGCTTTGCCATCTTAGAATGTGAACCGTTTCCAAAGACAACCCACTCATGGGAACTCGAACAGCACTAATTCCCACTGCCAGGGAGTACTACCTCAGCGTCTAAATATACCAAGCAGGTTTGAGTCACACTCTTTAAAAAAAAAAAAAAGAAGATTGTTTTTGAATCAATAAATCATTCGCGCAGTTGTGGCGATCCTTCTGCACACTGATGATCGACTGGGAGGCTTCATACTGTAGTGCACGACCGCGCATGCGGCTTGGCTTATAGACCTATATACTGTACAAGATGTCTATGATCTAGTGATCTTCTCTCTGGGTGAACGGGATTTGCCGTCGCCCTGTGCTAAACAGCTGCCTACGGTCAAAGCGCAAGAATTAATGGCCTGCGGAGCGGTTTACAGGAAAGCAAGAAGAATAGAGGCTTTGGTTTAATTAAACACGGGAGGTGGGGAACGCGGTGAAGCGTGCGCTCTGAAAATCTGTGCTCGAGTCAAAGTGGCAGCCTCCTCTGAAATAAATTGCTTCACACCGTTCTTCTTTGCAGAGGACCAAAACAAAAAAAGGCACCTAATTTTCTTCATGCGCTCTTCTTTCCCAGTTTATCGTGTGGAAAAACAGTTAATGCAACAAGTCTTAAATCGAAAGCAGCATTCTTAATGGGACCTGATTACATGACGTCCGTATTAGCTATACGACTCGATATAGATATAGGTCCTGTAGAAACCTGCTAAAGAGCCTTTAAGTGAAAACTCTACATACTACATGTAACCTGTAATAAGGCAGCAAATTTGATTAACGAGTCGAACATTTTGAATTATGAATGTTACTTAAATAATGAATAATGCGTTTTTATTCATCAAGACGTAAAAACACAACTAATGATGAAAGTGTTTCAAATAATTGCTTTGGAACGTCCGGTTCCTTATGCTGCATTCACAGGCTATTAAATCCATAAAGTGATACATGTGTCATATTTTAACGCTATACAGCATGAAAACCACGAAACCTACATTATGCCACAAATAATAAAAAAATAAAATAAAATAAACAGAAATTTCCATCCATTATTGTTTATACTGATTTATATCCACCAGCTAGAGTAGGTGTGTGCCCTCATTGTTACTTTTAGTTCAGGCTTACATAATCAGTTTGTCTTTTTTATCCTTCCTGTGCCGTCGATCTGATTGCCGAGTCTTGACGTGATCTCTAGTCGTTAACTCCAAGTCTTGGACTCGGTCCATGTCTGGGACGTCCTGGTGTAGTGCCTTGCTTGTGCTTCCTGTTTCCTGATCATGGATTACTCTAATTTAATGTTGCCTGACGGTCGGTGTTTTGATCAATGCGAAAAACACCATGCTTTTTTTATATGCACTTGTGTCCACCTTCAACTCGATAGAACTAGATTTTGGGACGTGCTTCTGTACTCCCTGTTTATTCAACCCAATTTAAAGTTGAGAATTAATACGAATACTTTGTTTAAGTCAAGCTGGGACTTTCGTATAATCTCAACATGATTAAACACGCGATTAATCAGACATGCTGTGAGATTAATCACGATTAAGAAAATTCATTGATTGACAGCCCTATGTATGAGGGTTGTTCAAGTCAACCCAGGACATTTAAAAAGATGAGACTTTAGAGACTCTAGGTGGCTTGGAAACCATTGCACTCGTTCCCGGGAACATTCAGCGAGTGGAACGCCTGTTAGTTGAAAAAAAATCGACGAATAATGTGTCACCAACTTGAGAAAAGATGTGGGAACTGTACATACAATCATTCACCAACACCACTTGCACATTACAGGAACTTGGCTGGGAGGTATTGCCACGTCCTCCATACAGTCCTGATCTCGCTCCAAGCCATTTCCACAGGAGTTCCTGGGAGGCCAGTGAATCAGACAGGCAGTGCGATCATGACTCCGGCATGCTGAGAAAACTTTCTCCATAATGCCTAACTATATGACTAACGTATAAATATGTTAGTAAGTAAGTAAATAAATAAATCATAACACTAAATTAAAACTAACCTAGATATCACAAGAAATTTTAAAATACGAATAAAAATAAACATTCTAAGCAATAACAACAAAAAAAAAATCATTTTAACACCTATAAGAACAATAGTGATAGCTGTAGAGAAATAAAAAGCCACCTGCACCTGACACAAAGACACTGAGAACAAAGCCAGGCTGTTCTCAGATGGTGTGCAGCATGGCTGTTTTCATCAATTACATCAATTTAGACTCGAAATCTGTCCTGATTGAAACGGGTCTGTATCCAATGGATAATGTGCTTTTTCTAAATGTTGAGTTTACTTATTCACAGTCTTCATTAAAATTGCATGTTCAGTTTGACATACTGTTTAGTTAAATATTCATCAGCTCCCCAGGAAGATTTCAGTCACTGAAGTGTCACAGAAAGCGGAAATAAACCGTGTCCTCTGTCCTCGTCTCGGTTCTGCCGTCTGTACTGTGTTTCAACAAATTTATTTTAAAAATCACAGACCTCGGCATCAACAGCTCTGCTCGAACCTGATTTTATATTATATCTACAGGATTCATCTCAGTACACAGCGAGATGAGAGGAGAGGTTCAGTTTCATTACCTCACAGCTTCACTACAGGAGCACCACAGGGCTCAGTTCATGGTCCACTCTTGTTTTTCCAAAATATTAAAAAAACACTGAGCTCTGTGATCAGACTATGCGTCTTGTCCTGCCAATTCTATGCTGATATCACACGAATTCCCAAACGTAGGACAATATCTCAGACTGCTTTTCTCATATCACATCCTTGATGTAGACTCATCTTCATAACAACGTTGATATACACACTGATTTAGAGCTTGAACTTTTAGCCCCCCTCCATGTTTCACCACAATTCGCTCACCATACATTTCCCATCTACCTGCCAGCTCTGTTCTATCACACGCCAGCTACCAACCAGGAAGGGTGAAGCCCATGACATGCTTTCTCTGAGAAGTACGAAGCCACCCAACTGACTTTTTCCAACTGCTGCTTATACAGCATCACACTTCCCCATATCAATTATGTTCATCATTAACGATGCACCGTTTGTAAAACTCATACCGATGCGTTGAATACAATTATAATCTGGCTGATAATCAATGCGGTGGCGTGGTGGCACGATGGTGTAGTGGTTAGCACTGTTGCCTTGCATCTCCAGAGTCCGGGTTCGATTACTGTCTCTGTGTGCATGGAGTTTGCATGTTCTTCCCGTGCTTGGTGGGTTTCCTCCGGGTACTCCGGGTTCCTCCTACAGTCCAAGGACATGAAGGTTAGGTTAACTGGCATTCCCTAATAGCTTGTAGTGTGTGAATGAGTGTGTGTGTGCCCTGCGATAGATAGACACCCTCATGCCCTAAGTCTCCAGGAATAGGCTCCTGGCCCCCCGCGACCCTGAATACAGGATTAAGCGGTATAGATGATGAAAGAGTGATAACCAACACTGATAAATATGTTTATTTGTTTCTACTGTTCAGTTTTATTTATTTTGTATCTACTGTTTTGAAGTCATTAAGCCTAAAAAATGCCCTTTCACAAGACTCCAGAAAAGACCTTTCAAAAATCTATTTAGCCTCCTATACAAGTACCTACTGAATTAGAAGAATTTTTCAGTACTTACATAGCACAAAAACATTAAATGACAAAAAAAAACAAAAGCATGCCAGCTGAGAGGCCGATGCCAATCGACAAGGTGAATATCGATAGATACTGATGTACAGCTGTTAAATAGGTGCAGCGATAATTTTCTATATTACTTTAGGAATAGTATAAAACTGAAACAATAATGCATCAGACTAATAAAAGATTTTAACTGTGATATGAATTACAGCTGGATCTGCTCTAACAGACATTATTTACAGAATATGAATTAAAACCGTCCGACCAATCAGAATTAAGAATGCAACAGTGATTTTGTTGAAATGGGTCAAAAACCACAAATTTTCCCCAGAACTGACACTTTAGAGCTCATCCTAACAGCACTGTTTGTTTCAAAGGTCACAATATACTGTACAACTGATTATCAGAACATGAAGACGTATAACCTTGGTATCAATTGCATCCCGATAACTGCTGCCTAAACCTTTAATTTAAGTCATCATCAGCCGACTTTATTTATTTCAGATGGCAGAAGCTGATTTTCAGTGAACTAGTTTTTACACACTCAATGCCTGCCGCTCGAACCTTAAACGGCTCACCCAGGTCATCACAGCTATTTGGGTGACCAAAGGGCAACAGATGGCCCTGTTTATTGGAAATGACTGAAACTGCAGGTGTGTTTGTCAAACATCTCCCCCACACAGATGTCATCCTCAACCTTATCACACAGTATAAATCTGGCAGATAAGTGTGTGTCTGTTAGAGTGTATGTGAGTGTGTTTAAAAAAAATAGAGTTTTCTTTTTAAGCACACTGTAGAGATACACCTGGATGCCCTTTAACCAACCAGCACTTTCCCATCTGCCAATATTTCTGATGAAGAAGACTACTTAAGAGTGTGTGTGTACTGTATATGGCTGATCGCAAAAATCGGTTCGATTTGCGTCTTGGGTCATGCTGTGTGCATGGAGTTTCTGGTACTCTCCCCGTGCATGGTGGGTTTCCTCCCAATTTGCGTGTGGTGTGTAAATGACAATCAGGTATCTGGCAACTCAAATCTATCGCTTGATGTGCCGGATGGCACGTGGACGGATCACCAAACCAATATCACTGCAGAGGGGATACATGTGCCAAATTCTTGTCTACGCTCAAATTACAAAACTACAATCAGCTCCAAATTAAATGATGTAATCTCAGTGGCATGGATGTTAGTGTCAGATTGGCGGGTTTTAATATTCCAAAAAGTGCTGATCTCTTGGAATTTTTGCTCACAACGGTCTCTTATCAGAATGGTCCGTAAACCAAAAAACATCCAGTGACCAGCAACTCTGAAAACAGATTACAGTTACTCAAGCAATTACTTACATTTTGAACTTTACCTACACTATACAGCTGACCAGTTGAAAGCCTTGCACAAGGGTCCAATTCGGTGTTGGTGGGGTTTGAACCTGGGACCTTCCGGGCCGTAACCTGATACCTTAACCACTGAGCTAGCCCTGATCATAACTCATAACTTGAGAGTATACTGTATGTGTTGCATGCGATATTATAACATAATAGAGACACAAGAAGTCAAGACATTCTGGACCACCATCAAAGAATGGTGCAAAAAAAGTTTTTTTTTTAAACAGTGCAGCTTAAATGTCTCACCAGTATCAAAGTCCAAAAAAGAACAAAGAGGGCGTGACAAATTAAGTCGACTTGAAATGATAGGATGCAACTTGTAGAGAAAAAAACAGAAGTTTAATGGACCACATGTTCTTCCTGTGCTTGGTGGGTTTCCCAAGGGTACTCCGGTTTCCTCCCACAGTCTAAAGACATGCGGATTACGCTAATTGGCATTTCAAAATTGCCCATAGTGTATGTGTGTGTGTGTGTGTGTGTGTGCCCTGCGATTATTTGGCACCCTGTCTAGGGTGTACCCCGCCTTATGCCCCAAGTCTCCTTGGATATGCTTAGGAAAACCGTAGGGAGCCCCTCTAGTTTGGTTGAACCTGGATCCACTATAGGTCTTCTGCTGTTGTAGTCCATCCACCTCGAGGTTTGACACATTCTGAGCTACTTTTCTGCTCACAACGGTTAAGAGTGCTTATTTCAGTTACTATAGCTTTCCTGTTTCTTCCGTAACCTGCTCTGGACAGTCTCCTCGAACCTCTCTTATCAGCAAGGAGTTCCGTCCTCAGGAAAGGTTTTTTTGGGGGGTTTTGCTGCCATCCAACTAGGCAGCAGTTATCACATTTTCTCCTCATTTTCATCTATGATATGAACACCATCTGAAGCTCTTGACTCGTATCTGCATGATTTTATGCAGTCCTCTTTCGCCCCATGATTGGTCGATTGGATAATTACACGAACAAGCAGGTCTACGTGTGTGTTTTATTCTAATAAAAAAGTACAGTGAGGATATACTGTATATGCATGTGTTTACCCTAATAGTGTCAGTTCACCATAAATGATCAGGTCACAGGGCCGATGATACCTCTCCACCTCTCCGGCCTGATGCACTCCTCTGTACACTTGCTCAAATGTTCTCCGTCTCTATGGAAACGCTGCCTAGTGATCTTTATTTTCCCCCAGACGTGGTGACAGGAAGGATAAAAACGGTCTTTTTAAAAAGTTGCTTTTAAATTTCACACTACTGTACAACCAGACATGTGCTGTGGAAATAGCTGAGGGGGAAACGACCTCATACACCCATAGTAATGATCCAGCTTTCCAAACCCTTACATTGTAAAATAAAACAAGACTAAAGTCAATCTATTATCTGCCCTGCTCACAAGATAGACGTCCATGTTACCCCTCAAACATTGTCCACTAAAAGGCTGAGGCGGGAATTGAAAAAGTGCAAAGTCTGGTTTTTAAGTATTATTTTTTTTACTTGGGTTTTGCCTTCCCATATGACATTGTATTGAAAATCAACTTTCTGCTCAATACATTTTAAAAGATTTGAATCTATAGTATACACACTCAGCTATCTTATTCTGTCAGGGTTACCATCATGCTAGCTAACATTTGTGCTATTAGTTAGCCGCTCGTAATTTAGCAGCAGCAGCAGCTACACCATCATCCAGATGTACAGTATATGACTCTAGTGCAATAGTCATTTTTTTGGTTACTTCCACAAATATCTTGGGATAATTAAAAATTTTTTATCTTTTGCTCTTGAATTTCTTTTGACTAGGCTGCTTTAAAAAAAAAAAAGATCTTTTAGTGTGCTTCACTTTGCCAGACAAGTTCGAATTAAGTGATTTCCTGATTCAACAGGTCTGGAAGTAATCAAGTATTATTCTTTTGCTTGAATTGTCCTTGACATATTATGTTATATTTTAACTTATCATATTTCCAAAAAAAAAACCTTTTGAATCTATATGCACTCAGCTAGTCATAATCATGCTAGCTAACATTAGCGGAATTAGCAATAAAGATCTTATTAATTTTTCGTCAGTAGCTAAAATCAATCTGTGATTTGACACATTGTTTTTTTTATGTGAATCTTTCTTGAAGTGTTAATTTTATACTTTACATACACTTTAAGCTTTATAGTTTTTCACTTGAGGAATGTAGAACAGAAATTATAATCTAATAAAGTATGTATGTCTCTCTTTAATGCACACTCTCACTCACTCATCGTCATTACCGCTTTATCTTGTATTCAGGTTCGCAGGGGGCCTGGAACCAATCCCAGGAGGCTTAGGGCACGAGGCAGGGTACACCCTGGACAGGGTGTCAATCCATCACAGGGAACACAGACATACACACACTACGGGAACTTGCAAACTCCATGCATACAGAGACAGGAATCGAGCCTGGCCGGGAATCAAACCCAGACCCTGGAGGTGCAAGGCGACAGTGCTAACCACTAAGTCACCGTGCCGCCTCTTTAATGTACAATGTTTCCAAAATTATAGCCTGCTAGTCTAAAGTGGTTTTTAGAATGATGATAGAAGTTATATACACCATTATCCTGATTTATATTTCTCTATTGTCACTTACTCACTCACTGTCTATACCACTTTATCCTGTATACAGGGTCGTGGGGGCCCTGGAGCCTATCCTAGGAAACTTAGGGCACGAGGCAGGGTACTGTACATCCTGGATGGGGTGCCAATTTATTGCAGGGCACACACTCATTTACACTCTACGGGCAATTTGGGAACGCCAGTTAGCTTAATCTGCATGTCTTTGGACTGTGGAAGAAAACCAGAGTACCCGGAGGAAACCCACCAAGCACGGGGAGAACATGCAAACTCCATGCACACAGAGCCCGAGGCAGGAATCAAACCAAGTGAACCTGGAGGTGCATAGCGACAGTGCTAACTGCAGCCACTGTGCCGCCCCATAATAATAATTACTATTAGTATGTTTTTAAAAATTCAAAACCTAAAATGTTGTGTAATATTCTAGACTAAAACTGCAGTGAATAATTTCCCCTTGTTCACTTGTTCACCTCAGCTGCTATTCAATATCTTAACAAAACAACTATGCAGGTGGACACTTTGTGAATGTAATATTATAAGACTACAGTACTGTATATCAGCATTGAGACTGAATGCCAGACAGCACTTAACAATGCACCACTGAGGTCGTGACTTGCGTTCTTGTATTTGGGCTCGAACGAAACTGTTTAATAATGTTCAATCAGTGCAACAACACGGACTGTTTGTGTATTCTGGGTCACATTGTGTTATTGTTACTGCACTCGGGCCAGTGTTTATTTCGTTAAACGACGTCCTGTAGTCATTAGTCGGTGCAGCTGCAGATTGGCGCGCTCCTTGACTCACTGGAATGGTTTTCACATTGGTTTCATTTTTAAAAAAGTGATAATTAAATACATGAAGCAAAAAAAAATTACAGTGTAAAACTTTCACTTTTTGATCCATTGATGTTCTCAAATGAGTTTCTGTCCTATGGATAGCATACCGAACAGGATTGAAAGATAAAAGTAAAAGTAACAACAACCAATGACTTTAACGCAGGAGTTTACACACCGTGCAGCACATGGTCAGAGCGTCTTTGTCTACTTTAGTGAATTTACCTCCATGATGGCTGTGGGTTCAAGCCACTTTCTGACAGTTGAATTGTACTTTTGCATTAATAAAATATACAAGTGTGTGTGTGTGTGTGTGTGTGGTTTGTCCTGTGTAATTACTCATACCGGACTAAATGGCCCATTATAAAATGTTTTAGCAAACAATGTGTTTAACAAAGCGTCACAGTTTGAAATATGACAACTACCATAGAAGTACTTCTTTATTCTCCTTGGATAGTCTATAATAATAAACAGATTCAGTGACACTGGGCAGATTTTGGGTGGTTTCATGACGTTACCCTCAGCAACCCATCAAAAGTCAAATTTATTTCAAGAACAACATAGGTTTCTGTAACGAAACGGAATAAGTGACTGCTTCATTTCATCAAAACTGTTCTGCACTTTTATCACATACAGTCAGAGGTGGAAAGAGTAATAAAATTTTGTACTTAAGTAAAAGTACTGTTACTTTAGTGAACTTTTACTGAA
>JAOVVA010000012.1:17159734-17180636 GCA_028565275.1 Leiocassis micropogon
TGGGGTCGGGGTGGGGGGGTTGGGGGGAAGGGGGTTGTTGAGAAGAGAAAATGAGAAGAGAAATGGTGTACCTTAAAAAGCAGGAAAAGTTAGAATATGAAAAAATACCAATACATAAGTAGAAGCAATAAAATCTAAAATTAATCTACTATATTGTGGATAAACACTCCTCGAGTTATAATAATCACAATTAATTATCTGGGAGTTAATTAAAATAGCACTTGATTCACGCTATTATTGGGAGTTTGCATGTTCTCCCCGTGCTTGGTGGGTTTCCTCCAGGTACTCTCGTTTCCTCCCACAGTCCAAAGACATGCAGAGTGTGCCCTGAGATGGACTGTCCAGGGTGTACCCTGCCTCGTGCCCTAAGTCTCCTGGGATAACCCTGAAAACAAGATAAAGCAGTATAGACAATGAGTGCGCATGGTACATCCTGGACGAGGTGCTAATCCATTGCAGGGCACACACACACATACTCATTCACACACTATGGGCAATTTGGGAACACCCACCAAGAACGTGGAAAACATGCAAACTCCATGCACACAGAGGCAGGAATCGAATCTGACTGGGAATCGAACCCGGACCCTGGAGTTGCAAGGCGACAATGACAACCACTCCACCACCGTGCCGCTCATGGTTGTTAAATACAAATAAATACAGTGGTAATCACCACTGGTCTCCACGGTCCCTAGTTGGACTACAGAGGTTCCTAGATGGATGGAGGAATTATTATTATTATTATTATTATTATTATTATTATTATCCAAGAAGTGTTAGACAAAGGGTTCATAACTCTCAATTTGCGTCTCACACATTATCTAATCCACGCATTTATATTTTAGCACAGGTTTTACACTAGACGCCTACAACCCTCACATTTTTACCCTGTGCTTGGGACCAGCACCAAAGGGGCTCCGCAACCCGAGTGGTATGGTGTGGAGTATTGGCCGGGACAAGCCTGTATGGCAGATGAGAACTCTACCACTAAGCAACCAGTGCTCAACAAGGGTCCATGCAAATGCCATAATATGGCATAATTTCAGTGGCAGTTTCTTAAGGGGGTCAGATCGCAGCTCAATGCTTGATTGTATATGAGTAGTTGACCGTGAGGCATTTTGCTCAAGGTCTCAGAAGTGGCAGCTTGGCTGGCATTGGGGCTCAAACTGGGGATCTTCAGTCCAACACTTTAAAAATCTACCCATGGTTAGCCAGGGATAAGCTGGCCAAGCCTCCAACTCCTTCTTTAGTAAGTGTTATTCAGATTTTTATCTCTTAAGATGCTATCTCTTCCATGGAGGGAGAGAAAAATGCTGTGCACTTTAGTATGCCAGTACGTCTGAACAGTGTTTATGGACTTGGGAAGCCTGATAGATGGAGACAAATACAATCAGCCAGTTCTCTTTAGGGACATGAGAGATGACTGATGGAAGGGAGGCGGGGGGAATGGAGGAGGAGGAGGAGGAGGAGGAGGAGACAGCTGTGCTAAGGGAAGCTCAGAATAGCAGCAAAACCAGCAGGGAAAATTTCCCAATTTTTAATTGACCCGTTGTGTAAGTATGTAGAGAAAGGACGTTCTGTTTTCATGAAGATTTCTCAAATGATTTGTGTAAATGTTTACAATTGAAATTCTGTTCCGATGAAAAGCAAGTCTATGTGCTAATGCACATCAGCCCGGGTCTGGGTTAAAAGCCTGGGATAAGTATGGGAGTTAGAACCTTGGACAAACCACAGAGTGTAGGTTAGGTGTTTGTTTAAGTGCCTGGTGAAGATGTGCTCGCTCTTCATTCGAAGACGACTATTGACTCAGCAGTTCTCAACACCGGGGTGTCTTGATTCATGTCTTCCCCTTGTCCTGAGGGACAACAATGGGTCAATTCAAACAACGCCTGTGGCTTAAAGAGAATGTAGCTCAGACCACACTTGGTTCGTAATGTCTTCTTCTTAGGAAGGAGCAGGGGTCTGTTCAGGTTCGGCTCTCTGGTCAGATGTGGGCAGGAAGCTACAGAACCATTTGAGTGCAGGAAACACAGCATGCGGAGACAGGAACACAGCACTGAGAGCTCCTGAAACACTTTTCAGTCATCTATCACTGAATGTCAAGTAGCAGCGAGTCACCGAGACTGGACATCGAAACCTTTCACCCATGCTTCACATGTCTTCGAGATCATATGAGAAATTCAACCACATCGATTCTCACAGCTCTGCTTCACATTCCAGTGAGAAAATAGTGGCTTTCCAGTTTACCCTTTTTAAAAAAAAAAAACGCATTTTATTGCTCCAGTTTCAAGATATCCAGTGCGTGTTTTACTTAATTAGGGTCTTACTTAGAAAAAAGAAAAAAGATTGCTCAGTGGCTTTAAATTACAGAAGATTAAAGGAGCAGTATGTAATATTTAGAAGACTCTGCTGCTTTTTAAAGTGACATACGATGGCTGTAAAAATACTGACATGGCCTCTCTTTCCTCCAACTGACCCCACTTCCTCTGTTTAAACTACACGCCTCAAGTTACTCTTCAAGGAAAAGGGGCGGGGCCGAGCATTGTTCTAAATAGTAGTGACGCGTATTTCAGGGCCAGAAAAATGTAAGACGCCTGAAATAAAGATGCACCATCGAAATCACAACTTTTATTCTATTCTGTAGTAATATATTTTATTATAAATGATTTCTTTACATGTTCCAACATACAGTACTGTGCTAAAATCTCGAGCCAGCCCTCATTTCTGCATATTTTACTTCCAAAGAGTCAGACATCCTTGTATTTTAATGCAGTCTTGAGCAATCGTTCTCCAGGCTTCCTGAAGGACTTTTTTGTCTCTCATTTTCAGTCAAGTTCCTGAGCAGTTTCAGAGGAATGTTTTTTTGTTTGGTTTGTTAAGCCACACAGTGACCTATGAATCATTCAAGCATTAAAAAACATCTAACTTAAGGGATGAACTAGTGAGAAACAGGTGCAGATGATGACAGATGATCAGGCCGGTGATTAGTGTAATGGTGATGCTGATTAATGCTGAGTGGTTGGAACAGACAAGAGGGGAAATGAGGTCGCTGCTGAGGTTGTTACATAAACAACTAATTATTTAAATTGTAGCTTTAAATGTTGTAAAACATTTGAACATTTGACTTCATTTCTGTAAAACTTTTTCATAGTACTGTATTTCTGTGTATATATATATATATATATCAATGATAATATTTTAAATGTATTAATAATTATAATATCATCATTAAATATTTTTTTAACTGATGATATCATATTATCATCATATTATAGATAAAGATATTATATATTTTATACTGTGTATATATAGATAATATATATATATATAATTTTTTCCTACATGCTATATTTTAGCATATAGAATTAGTGTAACATGGTTCTACTTTCAAAGTCTATCACATTGTTGCTGAAAATATAAAAGATAGCACTGTTGTCTTCAGATAGCGCTGTTGATCTGTCATTTTGATTGTGTGAAATTTGTTCGGGGTTGAATGAATTAATTAAAATGAGCAGGCTTATGATTCCGAATTTAAAAAAAAAGAATCAGGATTTATTGTTACTTGGATTTAACAATAATAATAATAATTTTTAAAAAAATCAATTTTCTCACAAATGCAAAATAAATAATATAATGACAATTTCTAAAAAAAAAAAAGTAAAAAAAAAAGTAAAGTGCATTTAGACACTAAATGCTAAAGATTTTGTTGATTTTTATTCATGTTTTAGTATTTATTTAATGTTTTAGATATTTATCTGAAATATGCACTTTATAGGTGTTTTAAACATTATTTGCACTTACTTTACTGTACATACTGTTTTCTAAATGTTACCCTGGGTGAAAGTAGGCTAATATGGTCTGGTACTGGGCACCACTAAAAGATTCAGTGGCAGCATGCAGTACTAGAATGAGGAGAGACAACACTTTGTCCCTTTATTAATTATTCTGGATTGCATTTGAACCGACTGGTATTCCGTTCATGGCTAATGCAAGCTACGGAGCTAACTAGCGTCTAACGCAAGGCTGAATCCCAAATCCCTCTCTAACCCCAGATCAAAGGCACTACTTGGTGCATGGAACAGGAGACTGTACTTTCTAGTTCACTAGCTTTACTTTTAACATTAAAGGAGATTCAACCATGGAACATGTAGTTCAATAAGTTGAAATTTAAAGAGAAAGCGTCCGTCACCTCCATGGTTTATTCTCCTCACCATTTGACTACATCGTACCAGCAAAGAATTTAAAGCTACTTTCACCCCTGAATGTTACACAAATGGCACCTGAATCACCGAATCCCCCATTTAAAGAGACGTGGAAACGCATTCGAAGCAAAGTGCCTGTGGTTTTGAATAGCACTCTGGGCGATCAGGCAGCGTGGTTAGCGCTGTGTTTTTGTCATACAGGAAATTGATGCCGTTTCAGTGTCATGAAAATGTCTTCCTCGGAAAGAGAGGGGTAGAAACTCTGAACGCAGGATGTCAGATAAAGTGTTTGTGCAACTGTAGAATATATTTAGTTTCTTCATTATATTCTTGACATTCAGTGGGAGGGAGAAGCTTTTTTATCAAAGCCAGGCAAGGTTCAGGATTAGCTGGAGCTGAGAAGCCGTGAATCAATAGACTGAAATCACATATTATCAGTGTGATCTATAGACCAATCCCCAAGGCTGCGCCGAAACCCCAATACCACACAAACTGTTGAAATATATATCAAACCGAGATTAAAAACGTTATTCGGTGTCACATGGATACAGGGGTAACCGAATAGCAATACATTATTCTGAATGAGCAAACACATACAAATACAGATATAAGGAGCACCTCCAGGTTCTGGGTTCGAGTCCCACCCCATGGTCTGTGTGCATGGAGTGTGCATGTTCTCCCCGTGCTTGCTGGGTTTCCTCGGGGTACTCCGGTTTCCTCCCACAGTCCAAAGACATGCAGATTATTCTAACTGGTGTTCCCAAGTTCCCCGCAGTGTGTGAGTGATTGTGTGTATGTGTGTGTGCCCTGAGATGGATTGGCAGCCCATCCAGTGGTATAGACGATGATTGATCATGAAGTCGTTTACTTTACGTTATAATGTGGAACACTTGCGAATAAAGGTCACAAGCAGGATTGCCAAGTTTCAGTACAAAAACTGTAAAAATCATACAAAAAAAACCCCAAAACTGTCCAAATATTTGGATAAAGGAGACACATTTCTTTTCTTTCTTTTCTCAGTCTTTTGCACAGGGAAACAGGTGCACCGTGGTGCACGCGCATTTCTAATTTGCCGTATCTGCAAAATGCAGTCATTATCCACTCTGTAATTTCCTTTCCCTCCTCCAGTCTTAGTAAAATACAAATGGCTCTGTACATCATACACACACACAGTGCCTGCACTTACTGAACAGAAATTTCAACAGAAATTGGACGGACTTTTTCAGACGCAGCTTTATTCCAAGAAGCAAAATCGAATATGATTAAAAAAAATAATAATGAACACATGATGAAGTCCATGTTCAGTATGGTTTGGGGTCAGTGGTAACTCAGTGGTTAAGGCATTGGACTATGGTTGAGAAGGTCCCAGGTTCAAATCCCATGACCACCCTGTTGGGCCCTTGAGCGAGGCCCTTAACCCTCAACTGCTCAGATGTATAATGAGATAAAAATGTAAGTCGCTCTGGATAAGGGGGCGTCTACCAAATGCCTAAATCTAAATGTTCAGGTTCGTTTGCATGGAATTTGCATGTTCTCCCCGTGCTTTGGCCTGTTCAAAGACATGCAGATTAGGGTTCCCAAATTGCCCGTAGTGTGTGAATAAGCATGTGAGCGTGTGTGTGTGTGCCATGATGGATTGGCACCCCATCCAGGATGTACCGTGCCCCAAGTCTCATGGGATAGGACCCAGGCCCCCTGCAACCCTGCATACAGGATAAGGCGATATAGATGCCAACTTACACTTGTAGTTATAATACATTATTATCAATAAGAATACAAGAATAATACAACGGGAAAAGCTTAGCTCTTTTACTCACAGCTTTCTCTGCAAGACTTGTTTTTTTAATTAAAAATCCTATTCATCAATTTCATGTTCGATATCAATAATAAAAACACATTATGATTATTTTAATACTAAATCCTGCTGTTAGACTCCGCTCAGTGCAGGCGCGGTCTGTATCGTGTGATCGCGTAATCGAATCAAATATTGTCGGCCTGCTTTCCAAGCTAAAGCACATACGTTCGTTTATAACACGCACCTCAAAATGGGGTCCATCTGCACAGACGCAGGATGGTAATTGGGCTGAGCAGGGCTTTGAAACACCGCCACGGCCGGTTTAAATGTCCACTTAGGGACAATTCATGGCAGCACAGGGACACTTTATGCTCATGGAGCCTCTGCAGATTCCTCTTTATTGAATCAGATGTGTTTCAGAGTCAGGCTCCGAGCTATGACGTGCAACTGAGATTAAACAGACACACACACACACACACACACACACATACACACAGAGAGAGAGAGAGAGAGAGAGAGAGAGAGAGAATAATGTCTTCATCAGGAGGCAGGTAAAGACAGCGTAGGCTGGATTAATGCACCTTTCTGGGATTCTGCATCTCTAATGGTGAAGCAGATGTCTAAAAATTTGAAACAGGACCACAAATAAAAAAATAAATAAAAAAAAACAATGTTTTAATAAGTTATAATAAAGGATCCAATTACATCTTATCTTTATTTTATCCTAAAAGTCAAGGCCTTTCCTGAACTGCTTTACACTTTCACTCCCCAATACACAGCACCGCCACAGGGACGCTGGTACAAAACGTCACATTTCTACCTCCTACATACTGTATATCCAGGTTCAGCTCTGACCCCTGACTCCAAACTCTACCAGCACTGCGCTGTGCTCTGACGTGACATGATGTAGACACACCATGCATGTACTATTTTGTATGTTGCATTAAAACCCTAGTCCAGTATGGACGATGTTGTTGTAAGTCTTTCGGCTCTTCCTGTCGAGGGGTTGCAACAGCAGACCGTCCGATCTGCACGACGACTTCGGCACAGGTTTTACACCGGTTGCTCTTTCGGACACAACACCTTCCATTTTTTTCTCCGGATGGGATTTGGACATTGGGTGGGAATCGAACCCGAGGCTTCTGCACGGCAGGTGACAAACCTTTAGTAGGGACTATATTTTACTCGAAAGCCTCATTTACATAAACCCGACATTATCACTGATTCTTATTTAGATACACTCACTCACTCATCATCTACATGGTATATACTGCTTTATCCTGCATACAGGCTCGCGGGAGTTAGAGTTAGAGTTGATGAAATGAGAAAATAAACCTACTAAGATGCAGGATTACTTAAGTAATGGCGCCCCCTATTGTACCCAAAATACCATATCAGTATATACTGTACAGTAGGAACAAATGTGTGCGCATTTCTTTAAGCTGAAAGATCTATGTTTAATTAATTATACATTTTCTCCCATCTTATTCTCCCTCCACAGAGTCTGTCCTTGATTTTGCATCATTTATTTTTGTATTTAAACTTAAAATTTTTACAATTGTAAATTTTTCTGTTGGACAAACTTTTCATTTGAACTGGATAATTTAGCATATGAATCTGTTGTTATTATTTATAGTTATTGCACTGTGATGGACTGGCACCCACTCCTGGATGTACCCCGCCTAGTGCCCCGAGTCCCCTGGGATAGGCCCCGGCCCCCCACAACCCTGTACAGGATGTGTGCTATAGAGAACGAGTGAATAATTATGGTTGCGTGTGAGTAGTTACAGTTATTATAAATATAAATATTATTATTATATTAAAAAACAAAACAAAAAAAACCTTTGGGCTAAAAAACTGAATGGAGTGGACTAACGTTCCAGCAACTTATTTTAAGAAGCTTGTGGAAGGCGGCTACCTGAACGTTTGACCCGGGGCAATGCTACCAAATCATCTGTGTAGGTAAACTCCTGACCTATTGGGAATGTGATGAAAGAAAAACAAAACAAAATAAACCTGTCTCCTTACTATCATTCTTCACATTCTTATCGCAAGTCGTGATCCTAACTGAATTACTACAGTAGGATAAAATGTTCGGAATTGTGAAAACGTATTTTAAATGAGTTTAAATGTATTTGGATAAGGTGTATTTAAACTTTGACTGTATATTATCTCTTTCCATAATGTTTTGTAGCTTTGTGTACTAGTGCATTTTGCAGCATAGTATAATATACTTTAGTACTGCGTAATATTGTAGTGTATTCTATTCTATTCTATTCTATTCTATTCTCTTATAGTGTAGTAGTGTAGAGTAGAGTAAAGTAAAGTAGAGTATGAGATAGATAGATAGATAGATAGATAGATACTTTTTTGATCCCCAATGAAATTCCAGAAATAAAGCATAATACTATGGTATGGTTTGGTATGATATGGTATAGTACAATTGAGCCAGTACAGCATAGCATACCATAGCATAGTACAATAGAGTATACTATAACATATATAGTATAGTACAGCATAGTATAGTAACAAGGGTAGTGTAAGGTAGAGTAGAACAGGGCAGTGTAATAGAGTATTGTGTAGTGTACTGTAGTACAGTACAGTATAGTATAATATAGTATAGTACAATACACTATATTGCCAAACGTATCCGCGTGCCTGCCTTTCAATGCATATGAACATGAGTAACATCCAATTGTTAATCCATATTGTTTAATATGATGTTGGCCCCGCCCCCTTTGCAGCTATAACAGCTTTAAATCGTCCAACATCAGCGTCTGACCTCACAAATGCAGTTCTGGAAGAACGGTCAGAAATTCTCATAAACACACTCCTAAACCTTGTGGAAAGAGTTGAAGCTGTTATAGGGGGCGGGGCCAACATCATATTAAACTGTATGGATTAAGAATGGGATGTTACTCAAGTTCATATGCGCGTGAAGGCCGACAAGCGAATACTTTGGGCAAAATAGTGTATATGATAGGATAGTGGAGCAGATGTTCTCAACCTTAGTCATGGAAGACCACTGCCCTGCATAGTTTACCGTTTTCCCTGCTCAACCACTCCCACTACAATTAAGCAAAGACAGTTAATTAGTATTCTAGTTAAATCAGGCGTTCTGAGAGCATAGTATAGTATAGTATAGTATAGCATAGCATAGTATAGTATAGTTAAGTATAGTTGAGTATAGCATAGCAAAGTAATGCATACCATAGCATAGCATAGCATAGTATAGTATAGTATAGTATAGTATGGTATAGTATAGTATGGTATAGTATGGTATAATATGGTATAGTATGGTATAGCATAGCATAGTATAGTATAGTATAGTATAATATAGTTGAGTATAGTATAGCAAAGTAATGCATAACATAGCATAGTATAGTATGGTATAGTATGGTATAGAATAGTATAGTATAGTTGAGTATAGCATAGCAAAGTAATGCATAGCATAGTATAGTATAGTATGGCATAGCATAGCATAGTATAGTTGAGTATAGTTGAGTATAGCATAGCAAAGTAATGCATAGCATAGCATAGTATAGTATAGTATGGTATAGTACAGTATGGTATAGCATAGCATAGCATAGTATAGTTGAGTATAGTTGAGTATAGTATAGCAAAGTAATGCATAGCATAGCATAGTATAGTATGATATAGTATAGTATAGTATAGTATGGTATGGTATGGTATGGTATAGTATAGTATGGTATAGTATAGTATTGTAGAGAAGAGTATCTACAGCATAGTGTAGCACAGTAGTTTCTAACTGATGGATTGCACCCAATAGTCATGAGGACATGTGGACTGGTCATGACCAGGTTTCTCATATTCATTAAACTTATACAATACAATACAATACAATACATAAAACTATAGACATATAATTAAATAAGTGTTTAATTCGGTGTAATTACTGCTGAGGCTCTTACCATTGATCACACCCCTCAGCAGTTAGTGACAGCAGGTTTGACTGCAGTGTGTTGCTCAGTCAGCAGGTGGCGCTGGGAAACTACACTGACATGGAAATCTGTACTGTCTACTGTATTTTCCGTAACACACTTTAAACAAAACCTACCAGCTCCTAATAATAGAAATAATGCTCTTACGAATGATGCATCATAGAGAACAGTATGCGGCATACATTCTATACTAGATATGTAATGCTGATTTGTTTCCAACTTTCAGTTTTACTTTCATTATTTTCTATAAACTAATCTTTCCCCTAATGTGTGATGCTTGCCATAAACACTAAATCAAGAGATGCGTGTATTATATGGGAATCATCTTCTGCATTATGGCATAAACTGCATTTGACATTTGATTCTGAGAAATGAAATGAATGATGTAATCTGATTAAAATATCTGTATAAGTGTAAATTATCCCTACATAACCAGTTCGTTAGAGTTAATAGTTAAATATTAAACACACACTACACTGAGGTTTTTGTTGTCCTGTTGTTTTTGTCTCTTCAAGGAAGAACAGTGACTGATAAATGAACTGGATGGGGCACATTCATTACAAATTCCTGTATATAGTGAGCTTAAGCTTGACACATTATTTAACGTACAGACAGAATGACAATTATGTATTAGCCAGGTTTCATGTACAAGAACTTCCTATTAAGGTGTCATCATTAATTCCAGCAATATAAAAGCACAAACAGGGTTGGCATGGTAACCACATGCTTATCACCCTTATGCATTAAATAAATCAAGAGTCAGAGGTTATGTTATAAATAAAAAAAAAAAAAAACAGTCAGCCAATCAGAATCAAGCACTGCGTTATCTGAACTGCAAACCATTACCTTACAGAGTATATCACTACAGTATATTTGTCGCTGGGCTTAGAGCAGATAACGTGTCTATTCGTCTTTGTGTACGTGATTTCAGACAGCTGTGCTTTCACGCGACCTCTGTACCCCTGTACCTCTGTGTCTCAGGCTAAAAGCTGATCACCTAACAGTCTGGAAGATTGTCATCTGACCTCCGATCCTGCATGTGCCATCACACATTAGTGTAGGTGAGTCTAGTCTCTGAGAATGTGTGTGAACATGTAGTGAATCCAACTTCCATATTATCACCATATAAGGAACTGGGTAAAAGGGGAAGGCTGGATATATCAGGCATATGCAATGATAAGAGCCAACAATCTCACCGGTGCTAACTCAGCGCTAACAACGAGAACATTTCCAGTTCCAGTTCCAGGACAAATCAACCCTGACTGATGTACATATGATCTTCAATGACTCAAATATTTACTATATCATTAACATATTTTAACTTTGGTTAACCGTTTCCTACTTTACCCACAATGCTGTTTGACTACATGATAGAATACCGAGCATTGCTGTGGGACCGGATTGAGCGTGGTGTAGTGAGTACGTCAGTGCAGTGTGTGATGAGTGCTTTGCGGTAGGTACTGTAAGTGGGTGCTGGTCTGTTTTTGTAGTTTAAATCTCATGCAGCAGCTACAGGATGCCAGTGGAGGAAGTAATGGAGTGGTGTGGGAGATCTTGAAAATCAGGCAGCCAGTTGCATTCTGGATCTGTTGCAGAGGTCAAAAGGTGCTCAGTGGCAAACGTACCATGAGTGAGGTAAAGTAGTCCAGTCTTGAAATGGCAAGTGACTGAACACGGTCCTGAGTGGCCTGCGTGGACAGAAATAGACAAAAATCTACTATTCGATATACTATATACTAACATATTTTCTACATAATACTATATACTATATCCTCTACTATACTATACTATACTCCATCATCTACATTACTCTCGTCTACTCTATTACACCGTGCCATACTATACCATACTTCATTCTGTATAATCTACTTTACTCTATACCATATCATACCGTATTATCTACTATACCATACTACACTGTTTTATCTACTATAATATACCATACTATAATATACCATACTATATACTATACTATATGCCATCATCTACTCGACTCTATTATACCATACCATAACTGTATTATCTACTATACTATACTCCACCATTTATGCTACTCTACTCTGTTACACCATGGCATACTATACCATACTCCATAACGTATTGTCTACTTTACTCTATACCATACCATACCATACCATACCCTAAGTACCTAAGATGTTCCACCATACCATAACATACACCATACTGTATTTCCTTTATTCTATCACATACCGTACCATACCATACTACAATCCACCTCTACACTACTCTACTAACACCACCCTATTATACTATACTATACTCTATTACACTATAATGTATTATACAACAATATACTACACTACAAAATTTCGCTTGAAATGATGATTTCCAGCTGTGGAATATCTTAATCGACTGTTTTATAAACTACAGGAGAAAACTCTGGTACACTTTATACTGCATGGTAGAGTTTTGCTAATCCCCGTGTTTACATGCAGCCCAACAATCTATAATTAACCTGGCTGAAAGCCTAGACGGAATTTTAAAAAGTTTGTCACACGCCCATACCAGCAATTAAAAGTCAGAAAAACAAATAAATCCCATATGGATACAGTTTTCTTGAAAACACTCCACAGGAACATTGGCACAGGAGATATTAAAGAAAATCTATGAGGAGCATTCAAGACAGACTGTACTGAAGACTTTCTACCTTGATGGTATCCAAGCACTAGTGAAACACTGGGATAAGTGCATTCGTGTAGCAGGAGATTATATAGAGAAATAAAGGGAGTTTTTATGCACAATCAAAAGTCCTGGTTTCACTTGAACATCTTATAATTAGCTGGGAAAAGTTCTTATCCTGCACCCTTCTGCTCGTCTACATTTATGCATAAGGAACCTGACTGAAGTGAGCCTTGATTGTCTATTAATTGGCTTCAGATTACAATACCGAGTTACATACATGCCTGAGGCGGGACTCGAACCCTTGACCCCCAGGCAAGAAGTACGTCTTCAACATCAAATAATGAAAGAGCAATTAGAATGAAATTGCTCAATATGAGAACAAAATATTATTGCCAATTTATTTTAAAATCCAATAAAAACACCCAAAACTTTTTTTATGCTTAAAAATCACAACTTTTATTAATACCTCTTGTTCAAGAAAATATAAAAAGATTCTACAAGTACAGGGCATAGTTTTTGCTTCAAATAAACAGAAACAAAATCTATTCATAGAAAATGGGGGGAAAACTGAAACAAGCGAACTCAAATTTCGCCCCTGCAGTGACTGGGTCAGGAATAAAGAAAATAAATTCCTCTTCATTTTTTTTTTCGACAAATAGTCTGTGCAAAGCAAGAATGTGCATAACAAACACACTGTGTTACTGCTACATTAAGGCCTTAAAGCCTTAAACTCCTCTGTAAAGTGACGGTGTCAATATTTTTCCATTCACATCCAAAAAAAAAAAAAAAAAAAAAAACCTATTACAATTGCACCAAGTATCATATCCGTTGCATACGAGGGTGATGGACGAGTGAAGCTGAAATTATCACAGGGTTAAACATTTGAGATCCTTAAAACACACCTCTGTAGGCTTTAGCCTCTCCGACTCCATACTGAAGTATTAATTAGACCGAGCACTAAAAAAAAATCCCCCTGAATCAACATTAAAAGGCTGATTGTATTCACTCTGCATTTCCTTTAAGCTTCAGAATAAAAGAAAGCGATATTGGCATGATGCACACAAATACTGCACACAATTCCACGGCAAAAATTCAACACGATCGAACGATGGAAATCCCGTAATAAAACCAACATATAAAATGCAATTAAATAAAGGATGAAAAAAAAAAAACCAAACAAATCGAAAAGTTTCTAAATAATAAAAAAGACCGAATGCTATGTTATAGTATAGATTAGAATAAAATAACACACACACACACAAATAGTTGTTTATCAGATCAACTGATAGACTTAAATTAAGACGAAAAAGTACAAAAGTCTCTTCATTGGTGCTTTAAGAACACGAGCGAGTCGGTTCAGGTCTGGCAGAGTTTGTCGTCGCTGCAGTAATCGGCGTTGGTGCAGGTGTGTGTGGCCATGGAGCGGCGGATGGGCGCGGGACTGCCAGTGCCCACCGTCAGGTTCAGCAGGCTGGAGCAGGTGGGCAGGTAGACGTGCTGGATGTGTTCCACCTCAGAGCGACACACTGGACACGACTGCAGAGAGAGACACACACACACATTCATATATACAGTACATAAAAAGTCATGAACTGTTACAGCGACAAAAACAAATGGATGCAAATCGAAATGAGGAAGAAGAATAAAGGTGGGGAATTCCTGCACGGTGCGACATAAGAAATAAAGAAATGTGATGCAGAGTTAATGAGTGTATTACGCTACAACATTTGGTACATTTTTGTCCAGTTAAGGTTTTCTTTGAAATTTTTTATTTTACTGAAGTTAGGGGAAAAACAAACAAACAAACAAAAAAAAAAAAATAGAGGAACACTAAGGGTTCTCGGGTTCCAACATGGGTTCTATTTGGAAGTAATTTAATGCCAAAAAAGCCCCAAAACAATCTACCCGAGTCCAGGAGTGGCTAACCATTTTTATAAAAAAAAAGAAAAAAAATTAATTTTATGACAGTGTGCTCTTAGAACAAAACCAGGAACTTCATTTATTTTATTTTTTTGACTATCAATTGGATATTTCCCTAATATGACATCATATAAGAAGCTCCCCCCCCCCCCAGCTGTGCTCAATTCTTCTGTTCTTTGTAGAGGCGTGGCTCATCAGTAGCTCATTTACATACTGTAGACACTGATACAGCACATTTGGAAGAGGAGTGAAATAAAGGGAATTTGAAGTATATATATATATATATCACAAGAGCTAAAACTCAAGGCCCCATCCAGGGTCACCATGTGGATGAGCTCCTGTAGCACCCAATCGGTCGTCTCGCGTCAGACGGGGAAATATCAGTCCCTCATTAACGAGCGGATTAACCGAGACGAGCCGCGAGATTAATTCCCCAGCTCGGCTCCTAAACCGACAGCAGTTCGGCCCCAATTGTGCTACAAAACGACTGTCAGGTTAATTCAATCTAATCCCTTCATCAGCTTCCCGGCTTTCACAACTGATTTCAGTGGGGCTTTGATTCCTTTTAATGTCTTCATGTCCCCCCGCTGCTCTAGCGAGCTCAGAGACGAGAGTCGGCGTTTTAGTCGGCGTAGCCCGAAGCTGGGGAATTATTATTCCTCCGACAGAACATAAAATAACTCTGAAGACAATTATGTTACAGTCCAACTCGGTTTCTGTATTCACCATTTAACCGCCCTTAACGTTTCCCCTCTTAGCATTTTATTAGTGTTTTATTGTCTTTGTTTTTTTTATTTATGCTTGTGTCATTTTCTTTCCATGCGTATAGCTTTCTTTGTTCTTGGTTTCAGTTTTGTTCTTTTGTCTCTTACAACTTAAGCCAACCTAAGGATGTTAATAAAGGGTTGAACACGGAAGAAACTCTAATAATAAAAAGATAAAAATAAAGAAACAATCTAATAGATAAGAATTTAGTGATGTTAACGAGCGATCCTTAACCACCTTTAGGAACAGAACAGATAGAAATGGATTAACGGATGTTTGTTTTGCATAATATTTCTCAGGAACACACAAACTGATTAACTTGTACAGAAGAAGAGGGCGCACTTAGTTTAGGCAGTAGGCAATTTTGCACATTTTGTATGGAAGGCAAGTGTAGTACCTTTTTTTAAATTCGGTTTGGAATTATAATTTTTTGTTGCCAGATTTGTTTAAAAACAAAAAAACTTTTTTTTTTTTTTTAAATTAATCGATAATTGGTTGTTAAATGTCTTCAACTCTTGATTAAAAATTCACATTTCTTTAGCTCCATGGTTTTGCGTGTCGAGTCTCACCTGGAGCTGCGCGGCACAGTTCTCGCAGCACACGGTGTGGCCGCAGGGGCAGAATGCGGCGTCGATCTCCTCCTCGCAGCACACCATGCACAGGAAGGCCTCGCGCAGCTTCTGCAGCTTCTCCTGGAGCATGCGGTTCTGCTGACACCCGCCACACTCTGGGACGCCCTCCTGCTCGTGCCAGGGCGACTGCGAGGACGGAGACCGCGCACCCGACCGGGACATCAGGTCCACGATGCCGGCGTTGTACAGCGCCCGCCTGGCGTAGTCGTACACCTCTTTGGACGTCCGGCGGATGTCGAAGACGTACTTCTTGCCCAGGTTGACGTTCTCGTTGAGGAAGAGCGAAGCCAGGTGGCCCTTGAAGTCACGGCTGTACTGCATCATGACTGCGTTCGTTACGGTGTCGCATCTGAGTAAAGAAAAGATTACAACGTCGGCATGTTTGTAATGACGCATAAACAAACCTCAACCTTAACTACATAAATACAATGCGAAAATCACTGCAGCTTATATGGATCAATATTGAAAGGAGCTTCGAATAAAACAATACACTCGGTTAGAGATTTCTCCAAGACAATAAAGAATAATCCTGCACGTTAGAGATGACTGGGCAACTGCGAGCAAAAAGAAAAAAAAAAAAAAAAAAAAAAAGGCTTCTGCTTTCTCAGCTCACAATGGAACAATTCGAACTGCTGACACACAGATTCTTCCACATAAGAACAAACTGTGGAATAGATCTTGGACAAGACTACTGTGTCGTGCTGATTTTTATACACGTGTTTATCAGGACAGAGTCCACCAAACAGATTACACTGTGGACGATGGACGTTCGAGTCAAACCGGGACTTGATAAAATTTCACATTTCTATGTTTGGGGAGTTCCTGGGAGGCCTGCGTTTCAGACAGGCATCAATTCTCATTCTGGAAGAACCTTCTACCTCGATGCTATCCAAGCACTAGTGAAAGATCTGGATAACGTGGGGTCTAGCGGAATTAGAAAGTCCCGGTTTGACTTGAACACCCTTGGTATATTGTGTACATAAGGCTGTGAGCTCACCTGTAAAAGGCGTGTGTCTCGGTGATGGCCCGGTACAGCCCGCTAGCCGCCCGGTTACTGATCAGCTTAAACAGCATGACCACGCTGTCGCTGCTTTCCTTCGTGACGGTCAGATACACACTCTTCCCCGACTGTGTGGCGATTTGGATTAAAGGATAAGAAATCCTGTCGAGAGGAAAAACAACACCACCATGACGTTAGATGAGTGCAGTAGAGCTCAGACGAACCAACATGTATGACCCAGGTGAAGGAAATCATCATGATCTTGATGGTACTTTAGGCTCGATATACAGTAGTAATAAAACCGTTCACTAAATACAAAAACTAATTAAAGTAATCGAGCCTCTCCAAATCTAAAACAATAATAAATAGACATGATTTAGGATGACGTTATAGTGGAAAGCTAACTAGAGCAACAAACTCGAACATCAAACACTTCCTGACCTAAAATGTAACGGAGAACAGAACACGGTGGTGGTAGCATCATATTTCGGACATGCTTTCCATTTGGACACGGACATGTTTCAGTGTTGCGTTCGAGACGGGCAGAGGTTTTTCAGTACCTGTTGACCAGGCTGAAGTCGTCCCTGCAGATGGCGATGCCGTCAGGTCCCACTCCGATCGCCAGCCTCTGGCCCTCTGCGTCCCGCGCCCAGTGCCACTCCACGCCGTAGTGCTCCAGAGACGCGACCAGCTGCAGGGCCTGATACTCCACCGAGCCCTGGCTCAGCCCCTCCAGTGCCTTGTGCTTGGCTATGATGCTGCCAACCAAAAACAAACACATACAACGTTATAATGTAGTTATACCTCCGACAATAAAAGGTGTAATCAAAAGATACTGTCCCTTATTCAGTGGTGCACAGTTTGGGATGTTCAGCCAAACACAGCGTTTTCCATGCATTCGACCTAGCGGTCATGATTTCTCAGAGAGAGAGAGAGAGAGAGATAGCTGGAACATCCTGAACTGTAATGTCAGACCGTACGCCGAGTACCTGAGGCAAAACTCCCGCCGTCACAGTCAGTTTCTCTTACAGCACCTTCCTCTGCAAAACATATCGTCCTTGTATCATTTACAAGCCGGGCGCATTTTTCTACCTCGGCTTTTGATCAAACTAAACATCTTCGTTAAAAAAAAAAAAATAAATCACACGAATGCGGTGTGGTGCTGTATTCGCATCCCTGAAGGCAACACAGAAGTTTTATTTATACAAAAAACACCATTACGGAACGGGTAAACACCGCTGTGTTTGGATGGACATGAACTTTGACCTCAAACACAAACACGCATGATTTAATTGGCTCTTTCCCAAATGCCACTGAGGATTTCGCTCTCGGACGTGTTGAGATATAAAAGGTGCATCTAGATCACGATTATTCTTCGCAGATATGAGAGTCAGGTTATGATCATGCAGCAATAATTTGACATGAAGCGTTAAAGTGAGTGTTCAGTCTTTTACAAACGATTATTAACTGCTATTAGACTGATTTATGCTTCTGCATCAAGTCTACATAGAGCCTAAGCAAGCGGCCTACGACGTTGCGACCAGGGTGTGTCCGCGCCGCTCTGCAGTTACAACGCCGAACCTCTAGTAGGCGATGTTTCTGATCCTCTTGGACACTTTCTGTTGAGTGTTTTATTTGCTGTTCTACAAACTCTCATTTCACACACTACGAGCAATTTGGGAACGCCAACTGGCCTAATCTGCATGTCTTTGAACTGTTGGAGGAAACCGGAGTACCTGGAGGAAACCCACCACGCAAACTCCATGCACACAGAGACGGGAATCGGGAATCGAACCCCAACAATAAAAAACAGGCTTCACAATTAACAAACATTGCAAAAGCATCACAGCAAATTATGCGCTAGCTCGCGTACCTGTTAACCGTCTCTTGGTCTGGATCTTTCCTGCACAGCTCGGTGTACCAGTATTTGGCAGTGTTCTGGTTGTAGTCGCCAAACTCGGCTTGTGCCAGGAGGGCGCTGAGCTCCTCGGCCTGCTCCGAGCACATGCGCAGGTGACCGCGGTGCAAATCCTCTTTAACATGCATGAAGAACAGGTGCCTGAGAAACAGAGAGAGAGAGAGAGAATATGAAGAAGTTGAACAGGTGGTTGCTGCGTGAAAGGGCTGCAACATATGATTACAGACTACTCGAGATGAGGGATCTGACCAAAATGTGTCTGGGTTTACGTGCCCATATGTGCAATGTTGTGAAACAAGTTTCAAGTTATAGTAGTTTTAAAAAGGTCGGTTCCCAAACGGCATCTATTTACAGCCCCGACGCTGGTCGAGGTTCCGCAGAAACTATTTCACATGCAGAAGTGGGAATCATAAGGGGTTCGACCTAAACACAGGCGTAACAGGAAGACTGAACCACACTCTCACTATCAGCATGGAAAATGCAGAAGCATAGAGTTTACCGTTCTCTATACGGTACGATCGCTTCCAACAAAGCTGAGGTCAGGAGGCGTTTCATAACCCGCATGTGGTGTGAAGTGGTTTGACTTTCACCCCGCTGCCTCCCTCCCTCACACACACACACACATACACACTTTCGTGTCTCTTATCAGACTCAGCGCTGAAGCCAGACGTGCTGCTGCTCTGCGGAGAATTTGCTCCTGTGTGATAACGAAGGAGTCGACTTAAGCTGCCTCGGCGTGCGCTATCTGGACAGCTCACTTGCCTACATTCAGGGTGTTACACCGCGCACAAAAGCACAAGCGCTGGAAAAATAATTTTAAAAACACGACAGAATTAATGTTGCTGTAATTTGCCTTTTCTGAGCAGCTCTTTCTGCTGCGATATCTCGAGGAGCACATTTTCGCTTAAACATGTGCAGCTGTGAAATTACTAGTTGTAATGTGGGAGATTTATCGGTGCGACCTGTTTTTCAGGACTGGGAATCACCGGGGACCGTCGATGCGATATTATCGCGATACCTTGGTGCCGATTCTGGTCACGATGATTTTATAAATATCTCGACTCAATATATTTTTTTTTAGATTATCCTACAATCCTAAACAAACCGTTGTGCTGCCTGCCGATGTGCGAGTAGTTTAGAGCGCCACCTGTAGGATTATAGAAGAACTACAACATTTCTCCATCTCAAATGCAAACAGATTAATAAATTTTTTAAAAAATAACTATACAAGAATCGCAATCCATCTCTGAATCAATTCTCAGCCATTTCAACCTGAACTTTCATATATTTTGCATGAAGTACTTTATTAGGTTTTTTTTAAAATTTTTTTTTTAAGTGTGATCTGATCGTAATCCAACAGTGTAGCAAAAGCTTCGGATCCAACAACAATACAGTAACGCTGACGGCACAAAAACAAAGTTTTAGGATCGTTTTAGTGGCACTGAGAAATGTGGGTATTTTTACCAAATATGATTTTTTTCAGAAAAAATATAAAAAGGGATGAATCTTCATCGTCTATTCAGAAGTGATAAAAAAAACGAAAAAAAAAGGGGGAAAAAAAAAGAAAAACATGAAGCATGCTTAGAATAAAAGGGAAATGGAAAGCTTTTTTTAACCACTCGCCAGGATTAATACAAAAGTACATTTTTATGCTTTTATACTCCAGGATCGGTGCTTGTTCTTTTACTGACGGCTGAACAGAGGACAAAAACAGAGAACAGAATGAAGAAAAAAAAAAAAAAAGGTTCTGTTCCACTGTGGCTATGAGACTTGAGACTTGTTCCACGCTGGAATGAAATCATCATTAAAAGATACAAACTCCTGCGACTTCTGCTCGTTTATCGTTTATTTATTTATTTTTTTTGTCATACGTCTCCGTAGATCAGGTTTGTCCAGAATCCCTTCACTCTTGGCATCACTGGACCACCAAGTCAATGAGAACAGAGAGACAGAGACAGAGAGAGAGAGAGAGAGAGAGAGAGAGAGACAGAGACAGAGACGGGGGAGAGACAGAGAGACAGAGACTCTGTCAGATCAGTTCACTAATGACTGAACCACACCCCTG
>JAOVVA010000012.1:17194485-17210090 GCA_028565275.1 Leiocassis micropogon
CGCCTTCAGCATTCCTTTACAATGTAGAAAGAAATAAACATCAGGAACCATCATGGAGTTAGAAAGTCACCCCAAACTTTTGAACAGGAGTGTATGTATATACGATGCTGAACCAATAATAGATAAAATGCGCATTGGTTGCACTGGCAAAAGGTCTAAGGCTCAAATCCAAAATATTGCCAAATCCAGTGCCCAGATAAAATCTGCCCAGATAAAAGGTTGCGTCATGAAGGACATCTGGTGTAAAACCTGTGCCAAGTTATGTGCAGATCGGATGGCCCGCTGTGGCGACCCCTGGACCAACAACAACCAATAACATAACATAATACAATAAACGTCATATCATGACTAATAAACTGAACGTTAGCTCTTGTAGGAGGGATTAAACACTTTAGAGTGTCCTGTTAAAGAAAACTAATCAACCGCTAAACAGTGTGTTGTGTCTGAATGCCAATCAGAGTTACCCGTAGAACCCTGAAGTTTAACATGTCTCAACAGCACATCCCGGAATATTTTACTTCACTTTTGCAAATGGTTTCCAAATCAACGCTGTGTTCTGCTTTTTAATCCATTTTTACTCCCGTTTTATTGTTGTGTAACGTCTGTGAAACAGATCCGTTCCTGTTCTCCCTCATGTTATAACAGCTGTAAGCGGTCATTCTTTATTTATACTGGATGTGACCCATCATATACAAGCCTCGCCAGGTTAGTGCAGTAGGTGTAATTTCTTGGAAATGAAAAATGAAACTGAAGGCTCCCTCTTTCTCAATACATCATCAGATTGCCATTTAGATATTTTAAAAACAGGATTTCCGTATATGTTTTTTCAAGGCTCTCCTTGTAAACAAAGGCGCACTGGCCGGATCTCAGTAACCGGACATGATACAGTAATAAATGTGGTATCATGGTAATCATCTTATTGAACCAAAGCACAAAGATACAGATTTTTCTATATATCTATAGATATCTATATATAACTGATGCTGTTGATAATGTAAAGCTGAATAACTTTCAGTATTGGTGAGTTTTATGGATAAAGAACAATGGTACAAGTTGCCGTCTGCCCTGCTTGTAGTTTTATTTCGAGGGATCTGTGGCTTTTCAGATGCTAAAAATAAATCATTAAATAACTTTGTTAAAAATGAAAGGTTTCAGCTTTTAATAGTCAGTGCTGTAGTGGTTGGCTTTGTTCCTTGAAATAATAATAAAAAATAAATCAACCCAGAGAACTGTACTTTGTTTTCCCCCCCACAAAACCAGATATAAGATGATAACTGAGAGATAATTTAGTTACCGAAGCTAATGGAGAGGTGGCCTGGACATGATGTCGTGACGCCATGACTTGATGCGTCATGTTGATAGCAACAGCTTTTCACATTAATTAAACTAATGGCGAGCAGCAATGTCAGTACCTTTCATTACTTTGGTAAACCAACTAGCTGCTACCATTTTATTCTATAAACATGAACATACTGCAAGCATGGAGAATACAATAAAGGTAAAGGATGTGCCAAAATAACCTTGGCGTGAATGACAAACCAAATATGTTAAAGTTCGCAACTCTTTGCTCAGTATGTTAGCTAGTTACTGTAGGTAGATCACTGCTAATCCAAGTGCACCTGTTCAAGACGCTTAAAGTACCGTTAGATCAAGTGCGCAGGATCTGTTGCCCAGGTAACCGCTCATCACTTTGGTGCACTAACCAATCAGCGCTTATGTTTAGTTTAGAAAATTAACGCATTTTGTGTGACCGTTATCTGAAAAGTAGCGAGTCTCTATTTCAAATATAAGGAGTAAAAGTACAGGATTTTGATCAGATTTGGGGATTTTGAGTGAGTAGAAGTAAAAAGTGTCACATACAGTATGGAAATTACTTGAGTAAAGAACAGATGGATGAAAAAGTAGAGCAACAAAGTAGTTCTTTTTAAGTTAATAAGACATGGGAAAAATAAACAACTGGGTATGTACAGAGAAACCACAAAGCCATTTTTACTTTGTTTATACTGTATGGAGCCATACGAGTCGATGCTTTTCATTAAATATAAAACTTGTAGTCAGAACTACCATCAGAGGTGCTTATGTAAAAAAGAAAAAAAGGAAGAGGTGGATGTTTTGAATATACTGTATGTGTTAAAACCGAAATCCGAAGATAAAGAGACGAGCAATGGATAATAAATTCATTCTAGTGCAGAAAGTATAAGCAGAAGGCACTGCTGGGCCCTAAACTCTCTCTTCTCCAGTTTCACTTCCTAACAAGTTGGAAATGCAAAGAAAAAAGCCCAGATATATGACAAAACACTTCTAAACACCAGTCCCAGTCATGTAGTACCCAATCCTGGAATGAATTCTGACTTCATGAAACCAGATGAAACCAGATTTTAAACTCATGATGCACAAATACTGCAAGACAGGACTGTACCAATCCCATAACCTGGAGCTGATTGGAGGGACCTAATCAGGGGCTTTCTAGAAGTTGGAGCAGAGCATGAGATGTTTTTATGATGACTAGGACATGAGGATGACTGCAACCCTAGCATGTACGTAGCGTTCTCTGTTCTTTTACGAGTTCGATCTTGCAAAAACATTCATCTCAGGAATGCCAGTCTGTTCTTTACATTCTTGGTGATAAGAATCAGCCATCATTATGGAATTTCATTCTTTCTTTTTAAAAAAAAACAGATATAAGGTACAGCCATATTTCTATTCAAAACAAACAACAAATTTAAAACATCTAATTAGAATAAACAAAAATGACGACATGTTACACAGATTTGAATCGAGTATCTTTGTATCGAGTCATCACAGCAGAATATACTATACTGTATATCACAATGGCAAGATGAAAAGTCATAATTAATACAAATAAATCTGCATAACATTTTCTCATAAAGATTCCAAAAAGAAACTCGTTTCTGCCATGTATAAGAAAATGTAATATTTTCTTATGGAGGCTTGTTTCTGCTGCTGCTGTAAAAAGCAACAACAAAAAAACCTAAAAGGGATTTATCTCACAATTGTGAGTTACTATCTCCCAGTCGCAACTTACTGTATCTCATATGCATGCTTCCAGAAGAAGTCACGCAACACAAAACTCACAACTGTGAGCACTTACAAAACAAATCTCTTGAGATGTTTTATCTTACTGTACCATACAGAGCCAAGAAATCGAGAGTCCAAAATGTTTCATTTTTAATCATAATTTTTATACATTGCTGTTATGCAAGAAAAAAAAACAATCTCTATTTTTTCTCATCATCCCAAGGTCTTTCATCTTGTTATTATGTAAATGTATCATGTTTATATGAGATAAATATAATGAAGAGTAAACATCTAAGATCTTTGAAATCTTTTGAAATGTAATTGAAAAATCTATACAAATTTCAGGATTAGTATTTGGTTCCTCCTGCTTTCACTTAAATGAGAACCTGCACTCGAGCTAGCATGGACTACACACACTAAAGTTTGTTTAAAACCTGATGATTCTGCTGATGTTGGATGAAATTCACTGATGTTATGGTTAAACCTCTCACAAATTTGTTTATTGAATGTCAATGACACAATACTAAACATATTGTTTCTATATTTAGCATTTTTCAAAATCTTTTTGTTGATTCCCATTTCTTTTTGCAAAACAAATATTCAAATTTTCACCAATATTATAAAAAAATTTACAATACAGTATAACATGCATGCATATAACAGAAATGATAAGTCCTGATGTTTTTCATGCTTGGCTTAAACTACAGTGGACTTATTTTCTTATAATAATAATTATAATAATAATATGTATTCCTCTGAATAATGAGGTGTTTATAGGGATTTCCTTTTTTTTCACATGGTAATATCAGATTTTTTGATAATACTTCACTTAAAATTTAAAACAACAAAATAAAACTTTACTTGACACGCACTTACACCAGTCCTCTAACCCTGTGTGACTTTCTGTTTCCATCAGATTAGTCACAGCTTGTTGGTAAGGTTAATCTGGAGTGTGTGATGTCACAACGAATCTGCGCTGCCTCAGTCTCATGCCTGCACCCTGCCAGGTTTGGACACTGTGCATGTGCAGACAAAGGCGATATGTGTTTGTGTGTTGTTTCCGTATGTGTAATTTCTTGCTTTATATAGTGCTTTTAAGCAAAACATTTCATACTATCCTTTTTATTGTAAATCCTGACACATGTCATATCTAATGCATTTCATTACTTAGTCATGATATAGTCTGTTTTCATGTCAAGTGTTTCCCAGGGCCTCTCCTCTTACAGCCTGCACAACTTTAAAAACAAGTGTCTCCAGTGCATAGGGACGAGAGGAATGTAATAGAGGACAAATATGGTTAAATAAAATACAGCCACACACCCTCCTTCTCTCAGGGGTTCATATGAGCATCAAACACAGCTAAGGGAAATTCAGATGATAGAAGGAATGGAGGATTTCATTGGAGTTCGGCATTGCTGCATCATTGGAAACACATGCTGTAAAAAACAAATTAGTTGATTTTTAACTTCACATTACATTACTACATTAGACGTTACACATAGTGTTCAGCTCCAACCCTAACACCACTGGTGATTTGATTACCATTGATTATTAATCAATAAACTGGTTACAGGATCATGTACACCCAAGGCTCACCCATTCCCATGGGCATCAAAGGCCAGCAGGTCTGGTCCAATCCCACAGAAAAAACAATGCAGGATTGCTGAAATTAAAGTAAACCATGATAGAAAGGTATCAGAACACTCAACAGGCTATCACAACAGGCTACTGCGCATGGGTTTCAGCAGGCAAACAGTTCAAGGATGTTGACCCGGCATTCAAATTATGTAGATCTCAATCCGACAGAGCATCCGTGGAATGCACCGCACAAACAAGTCTGATCAATGGAGGCCCTACCTCGTAATTCACAGCACCCAAAGGATCTTCCGATATGCCTTAGTGACATACACCAGACACCTCAGCACACCCCCAGAGTGTGTCTTGTGAAGTCATGCCAAGAGAGGTCAGAGCCACCCAAATGGCACAAGGGGAACCCAAAACCTAGATGGCTTTAATGTTAATGGGTTTTAGTCTGTGTACATATAATTAAGATTATATATATTAAAACTCATCTATCAGCCAATGATAGATAAATCATTAGCCTCCACACAGTTTTTTTTAACCATGGTTAACCAGTAGAAAACTAATGAATGCTTGAGTAAATGGGTCAAATGTCTTTTTAGAGTCAGTGCTAAAGCATAAAGTCAAATGACTCTGGCCTTTAATTACATCAGCAGATTCAAATGAAGGTTGTTGGTCTTGTGCCTGCTCCCGTCGTGGGGTCGCCACAGTGGACCATCAGATCCGCACAACAACTTGGCACAGGTTTTACACCGGATGCCCTTCCTGACGCAACCATCCAATTTGATCCGGGCTTGGGTCCGGCACTGCATCCGCCCCCTGGGGTTTGGACTTTAGCTAAGAATTGAGCCTGGGCCATACGCAGATGCAAATGGAGGTCATGCTAGAATATTCTGAGGTTACTAGTTCATTCTGGTAGCTAGAGATCTCTTCTAAACGGGTATTGTTTAAACACACATAAAAGCATTATACTTGTAAAAAAAAAAAAAAACGCAAGATGAGATTCAGAAACGAGAGAACAGCTGGAGATCTAAATAAAACAAGGCTTGTTATGTGAGGAGACGAGGCTACATTAAGCAATTCTTAATATTAATCGTGTGGTTGTGTGCTCTTTATTATGTGTGTGTATTGAAGGTTGAATCCAGATATGCTTGATCAGTAATCAAGTGAGCTTGCGCACGCATGTCATTCGAGGCCTTATTTGAAGGCTGCCAAGCACAATGAGCTTCATCAAAAAGCACAAACAAACAAACAAACAAACAAACTTAATCAAGAGATAATAATTATTTGTCTACACATTTGTCCTCGCCTTGGAAATTCATTTACTCATTCCTTATACTCAAACTACATGAATATATTTAATTAGCTAACTAAAACATCATGAAAACAGTGTCACCCCTGCTGATGAATCCAGCATAGACCAGTATGATTTATATGCTGGTCTATGCTGGTTAATACTGGTTTGTGCTGGTCTGATTCTGGTTCAGCTGGTGAACCAGCATAACTGATGGAAGACCAGCATTGTTAAGAAGGCTAGTTATAATTGATTAACACATGCCTAGCTAAAAACAAAGATCAAAGCAAGAAATAATGCAAAAGTAAACTAGGCATAATTTTTTTTAAAGTGTCACACTTGCTAAGTGGGCTAGTTAAGGATGTTATAATTAATTAACACATTCCTAGCAAAAACAAAACAAAACAAAAAAAAAAACAAAGTTCAAAACAAGGAATAGTGCAGAAGTAAACTGGGCAGTAAAAAATTAAACAGTGTCACACTTGCTAAGTGGGCTAGTTAAGGATGTTAAAATTGATTAACACAAATGACTAGCTCAAAACAAGAAGGGTGCAAAAGTATCCTGGGCAGTTAAATCAATACAAACAGTATCACTTGGTAAGCAGATTAGTTAAGGATGTTATAATTGATTAACACATGCCTAGCTAAAAAACAAAGCTCAAAACAAGAAATAATGCAAAAGTAAACTGGGCAGTAAAAAGAATTAAACAGTGTCACACTTGCTAAGTGGGCTAGTTAAGGATGTTATAATTAAGTAACACATTCCTAGCTAAAAAAAAAAAAAGAAGAAGCTCAAAACAAGAAATTGTGCTAAAGTTCAATGAGGCAGCCTAACAGTTCTTTGCAGCTTTTCTGCAGAACATTAGCACACTACCATGATTAGCTACAGTAGCTACCTAGCATTAGTAGCATTAGGTAACGTTCTAAACTGGTCCACACAGTTACAGTGAAGTTACTGTATGTAAAGAGTGCAATAATGTAAGGTTTGCTTGCTGTTGAAGCTAAACATATTACAGTTATAACAGTTATAATATTGCTGCCTCCTGGAAAGTGTGGATAACGTTAGCTAATATTACCTTAGCATTTACTTTTCATATCTGCGCAACATAAGGACATTTTTAGATGAAGGAAAAAAATAAAACAAACAATTGACTTAAAAGAAATAGAAAAAAAATCAAAAACAACAACAACACCAACAACAACATTAAAACCTCTGACATAATAGTACAAATAAACAGAATAATAAAAACGCAATAATAAGGGTACAGCTTATAAGAGTTGCTATTTTTAAGTATAAAGTAAAGATAATAGGTACTATAAAATAGGTAAATCTGGAAGTTATTGCCACATCTACCGTACAGTCCTCAATCATTTTTTTTAAGTCATTTCCACATGGCCATTAACCGAGTTCCTGGGAGGCCAGCGTTTCAGATGTGAATAAGAGAAAACTTTCTACCTTGATGTTATCCAAAGACTAGTGGAACGATATGATAAGTGCATTAGTGTGGCAGGGGATTATATAGAGAAATATAATAATATAAAGAAAAAAAATCTAAGGGAATTCCAAGGGAAGACGCACAGAGGAAACATCAGGTGGGAGAAAAGGGCAGATGTGCAGTGAAACATCTTTATAATCGTAATAATCACATATTGAGCCATCACTGAATCAAGAGTGTGAATTATGTGTATACTAGTGAGATTAACAGAAACCTCATTTAAAAAATTAAATAAATCAAATAAACCCACAATTCCAGCACAATAAACATCTCTGGAAGCTGACGCGGGGATAAATTAGGTCACAGAGGTTTAGTAGAGTTCTGATGAATTTCTTAAAGCGAGAAGAATTCTACGGCTTTATTACACAAAGCCCGAAAAGTTTCTTGTTTTATATGTTTGGTGTTAAAAATATATTAATATTTATTCATTTAGCAAAGATATTTTTATATAAAGGTCATCTGCAAGTGAGACAGAAGATGATCTAAAGCCAAGCACCACAGGCAAGAAAAATCTCCTGCTTCCAAATGTCCATGTACATATTTTTGGATGTATGAAAGAAAACTGAGCTATAAATTATGGATTTGAACATCAATTATTTACTGTTTTCCTAACTGCACTTTATTGCACTGTACTTTTTTCCCATCGAAACACTATAAGTTTCTTCACATTAATATTGAAAAGTCGCATAAATTAAATGTTATATTAGCTATACCTCAAGCTACCATAGGATTTTTTTTTTTTTGCAGTAGGATTTCTTTCCACTCTTTTTTTTTTTTGTGCAAAATGGTGCTTTCCTAATCATTCATAATTTATGACTTTATAATATCATACATTCTGCATCATCCAGACTTCAGAAACACATTTGTAAAGTTGTTTGGAACATTTTATCCATCCATGTTTTGAAAAAACAAAACAAAAAACAAAACAAAACATTTTGCCCACTGGGTTAAATTTCTTTCTGAAAAAATGTTGTTTAATAAGTGAAGTGTTTCACAAATGCTTGAAATTCCATCAAAGTAGAAAGTTTTCTCAGTACGCCTGAACCATGATCAGATGGCTTGTTCAATGTCGGAAACTCTGGCCTCCCAGGAACTCCCTTACTGGCCCAAACATGTGGAAATGTTTTGGAGTGAGGTAAGGACTGTACTGTTTCAAGGATCAGGCATTCTGCTTCCCTCGGCCGGGATCATCATTCACGGACGTACAGCTTTCATTAAAATGTTTGCACCATTCAAATGTCTTACTGCGGCTAAGAATCTCATCACGTAACTCTTTTGTTAATGTCAATCAGGTTTATGTCTTCATTTACAAGAACTGTTATCGCAAGTGATCACCCCTACTGCATGAAAATTAGCATTTGCATATTGGGGGATCTTTTAAAAAACAAAAATATTTCATTAATGTACACTTGTGCATATATTATTTTACAAACATGCGGAAATTGCAGGCATGGATTCCTATGTATCACTTATTCTGTACAGACACAGCAAACTGATTGTCCATGTGAGGAATATCATGAGTGAGAAAGAATAAAGAATCACATGCGAAATATAAAAAAACAGAATTTTTTCATGGATTCATGCTGAAAATGTTTGCTGTCTAAAACAGTTGATATTGATGTCCAAAAAAAGCAATATTCTTCACTTGTACAAATAAACATATACAAACTAATGAGTTCTTGAAGGATTAGGTACAGTGGCAAGAAAAAGTATATGAACCTTTTAGAATTTCATGGTTTTCTGTCCCAAAATGTGATTTGATTTTCATCTAGAGATTGAAGAGAGTCATAAACATGAGACGTCCAAATAATATGACAGAGATAGAAGAATGAGCTACAATTCGTCTTGAATGTTGTGCAGGTCTGATCCACAGCTACAGGAAGCACCTGGTTGAACCACTTATTAATTCCAAGGGTTCGCTTACTTTTTGAATGTGTGTGTTCAATAAAGACATGAAATTTGTTTTTGTGTTATTATTTTAGGCACATTATATTCATCAGTACCCTTGATTTAGATAAAGATCAGATCACATTGTATGACAAATTCATACAGAAAACCATGAAATTCCAAAAGGTTCACATACTGTACTTCTTCTTGCCACTGTTTGCGGGTGTTTGTTCCCCCCTTCTCACTAAGAATATCCAGGATACACCACAAATAGCATGATGTCAAAGGAATAAAAAGCACAGAATGTGTGCAACCTGAGCCTGATGTTCCTCCGTATTGTGCGGCGCTGATATATTCTTGCTAACACGAAAAACATAAAAATGGTTTGTGATTGAAGTGAAAGCCGACAAGCATCATCTTGATGAATAAAGACAGAAACATGATGATGATCACAGGGAGGAGCGCAAGGAAGCAAGGCTCAGTGATGGGGAAATGAAAAGAAGCAGGCTGTCAGCAAGCGCTCGCCTCGTTACAGCTCTGCAAAGGAGCTGTGTCACATCAAACACACGGCACTTCTGCTCTCGAAATAGATCTGTCTTGTAGCTGATTGCACCGTGCCGCCTGTCCTTTGTGAGAAGACTGAGGTGTCACTTTTTTTTCTCATGCTTATCTTTAAACAGAAAAGTACATATGACTAGGCTTTCAATGTCAGTCTCTCTCTCTCTCTCTCTTTATATATATGTGTATATATATATATATATATATATATATATATATATCCTACTCTTTCATTCAGACAGGGCTGGAAGGCTTTTTTTTTTTTAAAGGGGCATTTTGTCATTCTCAGCCCTCTGCTGTCTGTAAGGTGAATTGCAGTTACTGAGAAGACATTACAAGTTTATTGTTTTCTGTCCTGTATAGTTTTACCGCCACAATACACTTTATGTGTTTATATCTACATTAGATACAAGGAAGGCATGTTCTGGAATAGCAAGGAAAGAAGTCCGTCTCTGACTTTATAACGGCTATAAACTGTCAGAGCATAAAATTAATCCATACTTTCTGACCAATAAGATTCCAGCACTCCTATTGCTAAAAATAACTACATTTTAAACAGTTCTTTTTTTTTTTAACACAACACTTCCATGCAGAGGAGCTCTGTCACTCACTCTACAGATTCTTCACCCTCCCTGCCATCTGGCAGCTGGTACAGGAGCATATGTGCCACCACCAGTAAACACTGCAACAGGTTCTTCCTGGAGGCAGTCAGATTAGTCAACACCAAGCTGTCTCACAACGCTCACCTGGGCTAGTCAAGCACATAACGTAACGTTTAGCGTTTAGAATGACATACTGTATGTATTGCTGATACCATACCATTACTTTACCATTTACAGCCCAAGTTATGTCTATTTATTATTCTGCTTTGTATTTTTTTTTTTTCCTGCACGGGTACATTATGTAGTCTTGTGTACTGTTATGTGTTCCATGGTCCTGGAAAAAATTGCATTTTTATAATGTATCGAAGATACAGTACACTGTAAACCCTAAATTTATGAGTTTGTAGAAATGACACTTTTCAAGTTAGCTGAACAAATTTGATATTTTAAGTATCTGTAAGTACTTAAGTAACAGTAACTGTCACCTTAAAGTTCCACCAACTTAAAATCTTTCAGACTAGCGATTTTGTGTCTGACGTCATCAGGGCAATGGGGCACTGGTGGCTCAGTGGTAGGTGTTTCGCCTGCCATACGAAAGGCCCGGGTTCGATTCCCAACAACTGGATAAAGTGCCTGTCCCAAGCCCAGATAAAATGGGAGGGTTGTGTCAGGAAGGGCATCTGGTGTAAACCCTGTGCCAAGCTTGTGTACGGACCAGATTGTCTGCTGTAGCGACCCATTGCCAGGAGCAGCCGAATGACCAACAACAATTGATTTGATTTGCAACAACTAAAAAAAAAAGATTACAACAAACTCAAAAACTCATAGTTCCGTTTACTTACAACTGGAAACATCATTACTTAAAAAATTTGATGTAACTGATTACCATTTTTTGAGTTTTGCCAACTTATTTGGGTTTACAGTGTGCTGTGCACCCCCCGTAGCAGACTGCACAGTGGCGTAGTGGTTAGCACTGTCGTCTTGTACCTCCAGGTTCCAGGTTTGATTCCTGCCTCGGATCTGTGTGCGTGGAGCATGTTCTCCCAGTGCTGTGAGCGTTTCCTCTGGGTGCTCCGGTTTCCTTCCGCAGCCCTAAGACATGCAGATTAGGTATAGACTATGAGTGAATGAGTATTTATGTAACGACCTCAGCAGCGGCCTCATTTCCCCTCTCGTCTGTTCCAACCACTCAGCATTATTCAGCATCACCAGTATACTAATCACCGGCCTGATCATCTGTCATCACCTGTTTCTCACTGATTCATGCCAGTGAGAAAAACAAAACAAAAAACATTCCTCTGAAACTGCCCAGGTACAGGAACTGTATTGAAAACGTGAGACAAAAACATTCCAAAAATGAGAGCGAGAAAAGTCCTTCAGGAAGCCTGGAGAACTATTCCTCAAGACTACATTAAAAATACACACACACAAAAAGAAAGAAGCAATTTGGAAGCCAAATATGAAGAAATGAGGAGTGACTCGAGACTTGACTTGACTGGACGTTTCCCTATCAAACCAAGCCATATTACAAATCATGTCTTTAAATGCACAACGTCCTCATAAAAGTTCGGCTTTCCGGCCTATATATGTCAAAAACATCTTATAGCACAAACCTTTCCAAATTCCTACACACATGTCGACTTATCATAAACTACTACACTCAAACATAATTCAGCTTTAAAGTGACAAGTGAAAAATAAACTGCCTACAGGCGTACTGCCCTGGAGTTACCTCTTCCTCATTATCCTGATGATCTATATCTGCCCATCTCCTGTTCTGAATTCAGCCATGTACTCCTGCCTAAGTAGGGCAATCTGCCTCTGCTTCAATCTTATCACTCATGTCTCCTCTCTGGCCTAGAGTACTGCCCCAGATAACAGCCTGCTATTAAAAACAATTACCCGGCGATAAAGTCTCCACATGCACTGTATCTACAGCACCAAGCAATCAGTCCAAGTCGTAGCTACAGTATATTATATTGCACAGCAGAGTCGGGATCATTTGTTGCATCTATTTTTCTTCTCGAGATACGAGCCATTAGTCTTTCTTGTCATCCTCCTTATTCTCAAAGACACTTAATAAATCATCTGTCTTACATCATGGCTTTTGGGAATTATCAATTCTGATTGGTCAAAAGGTCCAACTGTTATCGTTTCTGTAGTAGCAACTTACAGAGCAACTCGTGTGGCGGAAACGCTGTTAACATGGTGAATGTTTCTGTGAGGAACCATTACGGAAGGAGTCTCCAGGGTCGGCATTTCTAACGATACATTTTCTGCCATGGGGAAGTCAGCGGTACCGCTATACAGTTAGCAATAACAGGAACTAGTATGATTACACAACATATTTTACACAACAGTAACCCTAAAAATGCAAGCAGCACAGATATGCGCAATGTGTGCAACAACACTGTGCGATCAATGACCGATTAAAAAAAAAAACCAAGTCCTGCTGGTGTTTGTCGACAGGGGAGTCTTCAGACGTTTGGATACACCATTCCACCATATTCAATGTTTTTTCTTTAGTGATTTATTTGCAAAACCAATCAAGCTCCATGACGAAACTGTCTCTAACGAAGACCTTCCCAGGAAAGCAAGACCAAAACTGACCTCTGCTGCAGAGGAGAAGTTCATTTAGAGTCACCAGCCTCAGAAATCACCAATTAATGTAACAACCAGCACCTCAGATTAGAGCCGTTAGGCTTTACAGAGCAGAAGTAGCAGATATACATCTCAATATCAACTGTTCAAAAGAGATAATTGCGTATTTTGGACGCCTTCGGCATCAAGAAACCAAAAACAGGAAAGATGATGGAATTAGAAGGCGTGTCCAAACTTTTGACTGGTACAGGGAGAACCAAAGTTATCATTATTTTTAACATGCGCACATTTTACTTACTGGAATTTGGGAATGATCGCAATAATGTAGACCTCACCAAATGCTTATATTATTATTATTATTATTATTATTATTATTATTGTTCATAGAAACAACTAGAAACACAATATTGATGAACAATAACTGATCAAAAAAGTGCATTTGTGCATGAGAATTTAATATAAATTCACTTTCTCAATACGACTCATGCTGTGAAATGACAAACACACAGTAGTAAATGCTTAGCATGGAGAGTTACTGAAGGAGTGAAGTCTCCATGGCATTTCCTGTGTGCAGCAGAGCTAAACTGGCATGCTGGGAACTCGCTGTCATTAATCCTTAACCGAGACCTCAGCGACAGTTTATTTCTTCCTCCAGGCTGATTTCTTTAAGCTGGAACAATGTTTCAAAAGACAGCTTCCAACTCTCAGGGTCAGTAACTTACTCAGAATGTGATGCAGTCGCTTACATAGATACAGATACACAGCACACAATGCTTTAAAATATATATATATACAGTGGAACCTTGGATTACGAGCATGCAGGCTCGTATTCCAAAACACTTGTAAACCAAATTTAATTTACCTATAAGAAATAATGGAAACTCAAATTATTCGTTCCACAGCACAAAAAAATAAATACATAAAAATACTGAATACAAAACATAAAGTAAAAATAAAACAAATAACCTGTACTTTAACTTAAAAAAAAAAAAAACATTCCGACAGACAAGTGTTTCCATTTATGCGCACAGGCGCTGTGTGTGTGTTTGTGTTTGGGCCTGTCATTATGTGTGTGCGCACGCGTAATTTTACACTGTGCCAGTTCACAAACACACACACACTAAAGGCGAGAGAGAGAGAGAGAAAGTGTGTGTGAACCGGCACGGTGTCAAATTACACGCGCGCACACACATAACGACAGGCTGAGGGAGAAAATGCGTGCACGGATGTTGATTATACCAGTGAGAGACGCACACTAAGACCCAGCAGGGGAGACGATTACCCACTTTTTTGATCATGTGACGCTCGGCATCAAAACAAGGAGCGCGTACGTGATACATGATACGTACACCAAGACTTGCTCGTTTTTCAAGTCAAAAATGTATTAAAAATCTTTGCTCGTCTTGCGGAACACTCGCAAAACTGCGTTACTCGCGATCCGAGGTTTCACTGTATATATATAAAAAAAAAATAGACAAGGATAATCATCTATGATAGAGGAAAAGTATAAGGATTTATTCAGAATAAGCATTTTAGCGTATTAGTTCTAGCAAATACAGAATGTTGATTCTTCACGGTGAACGAGAACAGACTTGCCCCGAGTCATGTACAATCCTTCATTTTTAAATACTGTTTATCTCTACACGATGGTAGTTAAACAGAACAAATGTAAAGTTGTCCAGCTTAGCGTGCTCAGATGTTAATCACTACTGATAATGATCTCATTAGCCCCGTAGCAGCAGGAGGCTCATTCACTCAGCAATAGCATACTGAGCTGAAAGGCTTTTTTCCCCCTCTCTGTCTTTGTGCTTACCAGCTTTTCATGTGTATTACAAAAAATACTGTACTAATGTGTTTACAGTTGCTTTGGTGCTATTTTTTTTTTCTTCAAAACACTAGACACAAAACTCGCAACTGATGATCAAAACACACATTTTTCAAAACTCTACACTGCTTGGAGACAGTACACATACACCAAAGATCGTTTTGTTTCACTGAACTGAAATCATCAGTTCAAAATGACCCAACGGTAAATTATTTCAAAATGCTCTTCACACATTGAGAAATTTGAGATGAATGTCTGTTCATTTAATTACAATCATTGAAACTACTCCAAATGATAATTAACTGTTGCATAGTTTTATGGAACCCTGAGGGACAATAGTCCGTGTTTACACATTACCGCTATCCATCCATCCATCCATCCTTTTCAGACTGTGGAGGCCAATGGTGACCATTGCATTCCCATTTTTACAACTGTGGTAGGACTTGCGGTTAACATTTAAACCTTTACACACTACAGGCAACTTGGGAACGGCAATTATCCTAATCTGCATGGGAGGAAACCAGACTACACAGAGGAAACCCACCAAGCACGGGGAGAACATGCAATCTCCATACGCACAGACCCGAGGCAGGAATCAAACCATCAAAGTGGAAGGCAACAGTGCTAACCACTACTCACTCACTCGCTCATCGTCTATACCGCTTTATCCTGTATTCAGGGTCGCGGGGGCCTGGAGCCTATCCCAGGAGACTTAGGGCACGA
>JAOVVA010000012.1:17226206-17240917 GCA_028565275.1 Leiocassis micropogon
ATTTTTTTTTTTTTTTTAATACATTATAAGCACAGCATTAATATAAATGTGTGAATTTGCATCGATGTTAGAGAAAACTAATCAACATCCTTTGACCAATCAGAGCAGAGATTTCAATAGCGCAGTGTTTATTAAAAGCAGTACTGGAACACACTGGAACTAAGCAGCACGTACTGTCTGATGAACTGGATCGCGTCTTCATACTTCATCCCACACTCAATGAGAGCCAAAGCCACCAGAACCGGAGCCCTGCAGAAGAAAAAAAAAACAAAAAAAACCACACTTATTAAAATCGGGACACACGCGCACACACACAGCCCGCGCACAAACAGATGGCTCTGTTAAAGTGTGTGTGTGAGGAATAAGTGAGTTGAGAGAGAAAGCACCTCCCACACTCACTCACACACTCATATCCACGTTATCTTGAACAAAGAGAATCATGTTACTGATGTGTGTAAGAAATGCAAAAAAAAAAAAAAAAAACCCGCACTGTAGCACTAAACTAAATCCACCCTTCGAAAAAAGCATCAACACGGTGCATCTTAAATGCTCAGACGTAGTCGTTTTCTAGGAACTACTTCACTTCAAGGAACGAAATACTTTTTAAGAAATGCAAGGCTTCTGGGAAGATTTGCTATAAGTAATTTTCCCGCATTACTCAAACCTCACTGTGTAAAGTATACGCTTTGTATACACATGTGGTCTGCCTATTTTTTTTTTTCTTTTTCACTCCTTTTTAGAGAGAGAGAGAGAGAGTGAGAGAAATGTCCAAGTGCTGTACAGAGTGTTTGGCATTGGAATTAGATGAAAATGAAGCTGGGCCAAGAAAACACTGGCTCTCTTTCAAAAATCGAGGTCAATTCCCTGTGGAGGGGGAAGACGTGCGTCAGAGACGGGGGTTTTACCGCTCCGAAGACGTGAAACGGCATGGAGAGGCCCTCTGCTTCCCTCGCTCCGCTGCCGTTTTTATAACGCATTGTTTTGGACGTCTTCTGGTAAAGCATAAATATGCCTTATCTACGGAGGAACTCTTGCGAACGTTCCAGTTTCGGAGCACATACTGCTACTGCTACCTTGGAAGCATGCTTGGAAGTCGCATGTTTTTGCTCTGCACTAAATACTAAAGACGTATTTTAATCGTATGAGAATTTTTTTGTAATGCATTATGTTTTATTTTTATTTTTAGGAACATTTTTGAGAAATCAGCATTAGGCAAACAACATATGGGCTTGTGTCATTCCGTGCACATGTCCGAGTCAGATCCGGTAAAATCCTCCTCGACCCCCCGCTGAGGACTTTAACCTCATGCCGAAGGTTCTGCAAGAAAATAGACAGACTTTGCAGATAGACAGTAAACACTGTATTAAAAATAAAGTTTTCCTGTTCCTTCTGCTTCATCTCTAATAATACTGCAGCAGCGTCACAGCTGACCAAATGTGCCACAAGTCCTGTTGACTTTGGCCCGGGCTCTCCGTCCAGGCTCAGGCCTTCGGATGGCCATCGCATCGCATCGCCTACGCAGGAGGAATTGGACGAGGCCAAGGAGATTCGTCAACCCTGGCTTTGGTCGATCGCTGGAGAAAATCAGGCTCATGGGAGAAAAGTGGTTTATGTTCTGGAGTGCACGAAGTTCACATTCTTTTCCAGATTGAGAGTTGAGGCAGAGTGAAAAAAAAAAAAAAAACAATTAAAAAAAAAAACCGAGGCTGGTGATTAGGGGGCACCAGACAATACGTGTGTGTAAACTTAAAGCTCGGGGGAAAAAATACACTTTTCTACCGTTTGTGTACTACACGCTTTCATACAGTATAACACTATGCAATCGAATTTCAGTGTAAATAAACTTAAAATTAACTTTAATTATAACTTAAGTAGACACCATGTGTGTGTCTGTGTGTGTGTGTTTTGGCAGGGTATATTATAGAAGTGTGCAGGAGCTTTAGAAGTCCTTAAGTCTTGCTGTGAGTCAGTAAAGGAATTCAGTATTATTAAAAAAAATAATAATAAAAAAAAAAAAAACATTACAGTTAGCTTTGTTTCTTAAAGAAACTTCCGATGTTCATCACTAATGTACCGGAACGTCCAATAATGTGAGTTCTGACTAAAGTACATATCAGAAGGACGAGGTTAAGCCACAAGTAAGGAATAAGACACCTGGAATCATGCTGTTCTGGGAAACTAATCAACAGTGTGTAACAGTGTGACTAAGATCACCATGAAGCAGAGATATTATTAACTAAGCTAAAGATAACTGGTTTTCTACAACAGCACTTCCTGAGGAGCGATTCGCCAACAATTAAATTAATTATAGTGAATTAAAGAATAATAGCTGATGCAGTATGATATTTGTGGCCTTTTATAGTTACATTTAATGTTGCAAAACAAGTTAGGTCTAATCAGAGCCGCAAATAAAAAACAAATTAAATACAATTAAGAAAAAGTAAAAAAAAAAAAATTTTTTTAAATTAGTGCATTCCAGTGCTGTCTGAAAATGGTCTACCGCAAGTTTGGCCGAATTTCCATGAAGTAAGATTGAGATTCAAATGTCACAGTCACATATCCAAGTAAGGAATCTGGGGTCAGAGTGCAGGGTCAGCCAGGATACATCCCCCATCCCCCACCCCCCGCCTTGGACAGACAGGGTTTAAAGGCTCAACAGTGGCAATTTGGCAGTGCTGGGGCTCGAACCCTCAACCTTCTGATCAGTATCACTTCCTTAACTGTTTGAGCCACCACTGCCTATTGTTTAGAATCAGATTTGACTGTCCCCTATTGTTTATATTCAAAATATGGTCCTTTTTTCAGAAAAAATAGCTTCCCAAATTAGGGTTCTGGTGAACCCATGAATGGTTTAGGATTTGTTTAGAGTTGCTGATAAATGAAAAGCATGAGGACGAGGGACAATCAGCTCTATGTGTCAACTATGCTTCACAGACAGGCAGCACAAAAAGCACCGTTAAGTACCGACACTAGAGACTCCATTTATAATCTGTTTATTATTAGGCTCGGATGGTAGGATGCGACACGTCCATCCTACCGGTCCCTGAGAATGATGTTGTTACATTAGAAAATGTAAGAACGTGTTAGCATGAGAACATTAACATAAATCTGTGATTTGTCTCGCAGCTGCGGTTACGAAGGGCGGACAAAAAATGTTATTACTGCTAAGAAAAAAAAATTTAATGAAAACGAACATTGGTCAAACAGTCCTTCTCTGCGTATCCTCCACCTAAGGTGATACACTTCTCCAAACAAGGGATGAGCTGGTGGAGACCGTCTTTGAAGAAGCCTTCTTTTTGGATCTTGAGGAAAAGTTCCACCTCGGTGATCACCTTGTCATCAACCACAAATTGATGGTCTCCAGGTGATGGTCTCCAGGTGATGGTCTCCAGGTGATGGTCTCCAGGTGATGGTCTCCAGGTGATGGTCGGGGGATGAGGCAGAATTTTGTTCCCCAAGTCACCTGCAAGTTTCAATTTGAGAGCATTCTACGATGATTCGTTTTGGTTTTGACCCTCTAGCATGGTCAGCATGGTGCGGAACCATGTTTTTTGTTTTTTTTTTAAACAAAAAGAAATGTTTGTGAACATACTTATTCCCAGAGACATAATTCGGGCAAAAATTTAGGACTTTTATGACCGCCCCTCATAAAATCTAACCTGCTGTTATAGAAAACCTATCAAAACCTCCTGACAATCACAACCAAAACTAAATTTTTACATTGTATAGCATATGAGCTGGATGCGGACTGACCTGCCGAGTCCTGCGACACAGTGCACCGCCACGCAGCAGCCAGGTTCCTCCATGAAGCGTCTCCTAAGGAGGCTCAGCCAGTCCTCGACCACCTTGGAGGGAGGAGGAGCTCCATCATCGAATGGCCAGTCCTGCATCAGAAAAACACACAACGACAACATCATAGTCAGCACTCGCCGTTTGAGAAAACATTCTAAAAATGTCTGCATATCCACCATCAGACGTAATAAAATCCCGCCCCCCTACTTCACACAGCAGAACACACAATGCTGGGAAACTCGACATGGTGCAGCTGCCATGGGCAATGAGTTATGCAAATAAACACGCATGGCCACATAGGGCACACACCCAACCTCTATGCCCACCATCACCATCACCATCATCGTAAGGACATGACACCACCTTAAAAAGAGAGAAACACAGCCTTTGTGGTACTTCGTGTCTGTGTGTGTGTGTGAGATGGCAGTGCACTGATGTCATTTATTGTTGGGTAAACAATCATGTCATACTTGTATAATTAGGCAGCAGATTATTTGTCGCGCACACCCTTAATCATGTACACATGAGCACATAATCAGGGATTCAAGAGCTCACATGAATGAATAGCGCGCTCAAGCTTATTAAAATCAGGCAGGTATTCAGCTTCAAAGCTGACACACTCTTCACAGGATTTACACACACACACACACCTAGAACACTGCTGACTGTCCCCTTGAGGGCTTTCGCAGGTCGGTACCCGATGTTCCAAAAGGTTTCGGTCTCTTGAGTGTAAGCTCACAGCAGCGTTGAGTACAACAGCAGTAAACACACACATTGCTAGTGAACCAACTGGGTAAAACCCTGTAATCATCCCGTAGCTCTTTATCACTTTCCACCACACACACACACACACACAACTGTAATAAATATGTAACCATGCAAGCTTGAAACTGTACTTATAAAATCTAAAAAGTGTCATTCAGCTGTAAAATACCCTGCCTTGCATAAGTATTCGCCCCCCTTATCCCTTCTAAATCAGCACAAACCAATCAACAACGGGAAGTTTTCATCCCTTCTAATTAATTTTTTATTCTTTATGCACACGCCTCCTTCATTTATACAGATTTTAAGTCGACGCCTTCTTCATCTTCATCAGGACGGATGAATACACTCCCCTCATTACATGCTGATTTACTATAAATCTCTGCAGCTGCATCATAAATATTGAGACCGATTTCATTTACTGAATCTTTAAACGCGCTCCAGAGCCGATCGATTCTTCAGGCACGTATCTAGGACGTACGCATTATACAGTACACTTCGGCTCGGTGCTTTCTGACTGAGTCAGGGCCAAACAGCAGTGTTACGCAACAGCTCTCATTCACGTTCGCCTTTTTTCCTCATGAAGTCTGAGAAAAGAACTAAAGCGAACGAGGAAAAAAAAAAAAAGGCAGAAAGAGCAGAAGTGGAGGCCGTTTCCATGGCAAAAGGGAAAACGTTGACGGCGGTAATCAGAAACACGTGTAGAAGCTGTGAGGCGGACAGCTCCGTGTCTGCGCGAGTGCGTGCGTGATCGGACGTGGATGAGGAGGTGAAAGGTCACACAATGAGTTACACAAAATTAACATCAGGGCTGTCAGTGTTAACACGTTAACGCATGTGATTAATCTGGAAATTTAAATGTGTTACTTTTTGTTTTTTTTAAACACGAAATAATCACATGACCAAGACTGACACTAATGGGTTTCCATAACTGCAGCACGATTACAAAGCTGTGAGATAATGGCAAGATGTAAGTATGGAATTAATTACATTTTAATGTAAGACATGAGAGTGGTGGCTCAGGCAGCTAAGGCTCTAGGTTGTTGATTTTCAGATCTAAGGATCTGGGTTCGAGCTACACTGCCGGTGGGTTGCAGCACCCCGTACTTAGATGATGCATGCAGTGCCGGTCCCATTCGAGAGATTTTAATTTTATATTAGTAAAGGTTTAAGATCTTATAAACCTGCATAAACCTCTAACCAGTTTGTCATGCATTTCTTTCTTTCGTTTATAATGAAAGTATTTTAAAATTGCGATTAATCGTGATTAATCACAGACTATGACTGCGATTAACTAGATTAAAAATTTTAATCGACAGCACTATTAAATATCTGACCTTAGCATTGACTGTTGCGTGCATGAGCGTAAAACACACTCACCACCACGGTGATGCCGTCCTTCTCCAGGGGGGTCTTGTCGTAAGTCACCTCACACACACGAACCACTGTTGTAGCACCATACTTCTTTAGGTCCTGAGACACACACATCAGTATAGATTAAATTAAATAAAGCAGATGGAGTGATTTTTTTTATTGTGAGCCAGAGTTTATATGGTGTATACTGTATATAATGTGTATCTTCACTCATGTTTACACCCACGCTGTATACAGAGGCAGCATCAGCGTCAGAATTAAACACAAATGAACCTGATATTTCACTCTCTTCACTTTCTGCAAGCCGACTGCTAAATGAAAAGCCCTGTTATATACAGTACACACACTCAAAAAGGTAGTGTGCAAAAGTTTAAGTCAGGTGTGAAGAAATGCTGTAAGCTAAGAATGCTTTCAAATAAATATGTATGAATAAACCAAGCAGGTGCTAATGACCCTCAAACGTAGGTTGAGATATTGTTGTTGGACTTTCGGCTGCTCCCCTTAAAGGAGTCTCCAAAACTCTGCTACTAAGGTGAGGTTGTGGGAGACAATTTCATATCACAGGTCATACACCATGGCAAGACTGAGCACAGCAACAAGATACTGCATCAGCAACATCTCTCCCAGGCCTCCCAGGTCTCTCCCAACCCACGATTCCAAAGCAGACTGGTGTTTCAAGATGTGCCGTTCAAGCCATTTCAAGCAATATTGATGCCTTGGTCGGCTAAGGAAACCTAATATAGTAGGTAAAAGATGCATCATGGGTACTTCAATATCAGATGTAGCATCATCACTGGCGGAAACCTAGTGAGACCCAGGTGTACCCATCCACTGTCTGGAGAAGTCTGGCCAGAAGTAGTCTCTCATTTTATGGCACAAAAGCCATACCTCCATAGAAGGTTAAACGACTCAACTATGCACAAAAACATAGGAACTGGGGTGCAGAAAAATGTCAGCAGGTGCTCTGGACCGATGAGTCAAAAATTTTTTTACAACATTTGTAAAATCTAGCTGTGGCAGAAGGCAGGTTGTTTGCTCAAGACCTGGAAAGCGGTTACAATAATGATTGTCTGCAGGCAACAGTGAAGGCATGGGCATTGCAATTTTGGTGCTAACGGAGTTGGAGATTTTGGTTTGCAAGAATTAGTGGTGTCCTCAATGCCTAAGAAATATAGGCAGATACTTGTCCATCATTCAGCATCATCAGGGAGGTGTCTGACTGGGCCCAAAATTTATTCTGCAGTAGGACAACCAACCCAAAAATACTGCCTCAGTTTAGAAACGAACAAGGAGTCCTAGAAGTGATGATTTGGACCCCCAGAGAGCCCTGATCTCAACATCAGCAGAAGGCTTTGAGGTGGTCTACATCCACAGGAGATCTGTGGGTAATTCTCCAAGGTGTTTGGAACAACCTGCCTGCTGACTGTGTGCAAACATACCTAGAAGAATTTATGCTGTTTTGAGGGCAAAGGGTGGTCACACCAAATACTGATTTGACCACTATTACCACTTCTATTTCTGAAAGCTTTATTTGTTTCCACACCTGCCTAGAACTTTTGCACAGTACTGGAACTAAACAAAGGCAGGCAGGCAGGCAGACAGACAAAAATAGTAAAAGTGACACAGAAAACCCTCAGGAGTGTGTACAACATGTGTGTGTGTGTGTATCTGTTTCCAACCCTGCACATGCTCTTCATCAGCCAACACACAATGCATCACATTTTACACGTAGCTTGTCTCCATGTCTCCGTAGCAACAGTGGCATGGGTTTTCTTATAAAGCATCCGAGTCAATGTGCAGTTAAAAAACATGAGCGTGTGTATGTACTGTATGCAACGTGACCTACGTGAATATTTCCCATACACGACAGACCCTAAACTATACACACTATATAAAGCCCTCTCCAGTTCTGTACACACTGTTTAAATAAATAGGGTCATGTGACTCTGCTTACTTCTCGCTAGGGAATAAATAATATGTAGTATATAAAGTGAACCTTGTTAGATATATTTTTAAAAATACAGTTTCTACAAAAAAAAAAAATCAGACAAAGCAATGAAGACAAGAGCGATGAGTGGAGTAAAGCACGTTACCTCTTTGAAGCTGTTGAGGGTGGAGTTGGTGGGATTGTGCGTGATGAGGAACCTCATGTTCTTGTAGCACACCTCCACCGGTGCCGGTCTGTTCATCCGCGCCATGCCGCTTCGTCTTCACGAACTTGACACAACACTTGATTCAGCGCTTGGATCGTCCAGCTTCTGTCTTCCTTGTTTTCTATATTTTGGTATCTTTTTTTTTTTTTTGATGTTTCCAATTATAATAAAACACGACCCGATCGGTACATCTGGGAATCAATTCTTTGCTACAATGAAGCCCTTATGCCGGCTTTCTTTTGGCAGGAAGTTTGAAATCACCCCATCGGCTAAGAGGTGTGTGTGAGGACTCGTGTTCAAAGATCACTGGAGGTCATCGGGTTCAGCACAGATCATCGTCTGATGGGTCTAATGCGCTGATGCTGAGTGCAGCAGGAAGAGCAAGGCCTCTGCAAGAACAGCATCAAAGCAAGGCACCATTGGAACTGCAGAGAGAGAGAGAGAAAAAGATTTTAATGTCAATGTCAAAATGTGAAACAGCAAGGACAGAAATTAGTCACTGGATTTAATTGGAGTTGTATTTGACGTCAAGATTAAACTGAACGCATCGAACTGAATGTAACATTATAGCCAGTAGAGTAGGTCCGCACTTTTGCCACCAAAACAATGATGCACCGTGTGTTCTGACACATTTCTATCACAACCAGCATTAATCTTTTCATCAATTTAATCAACACGAAACGGTTCTATTGCATCGGACTACACGGGCCAGCCTTCACTCCCCATGTGCATCAGTGAGCCTTGGCCACCCATGACCCTGTCGCCAGTTCACCAGTTTTCCTTCGTTGGATCACTTTTGGTTTGTCCTGACCCCTGCAGAACAGGAACATCCCACAAGAGCTGCAGTTTTGAAGTTGCTCCGATCTAGTCGTCTAGACTTCACAATCTGGCCCTTGTCAGATCTAAGTGACTCAAATCCTTACGCTTGCCCGTTTTTTCTGCTTCCAACACATCAACTTCAGGAAAAAAAAAAAGGGTCCCACCCACTTTCTGCCACATTTGTAACTAGATATTGAATTGTAATGTAGCTACTTTGAAAAGGTCCAAATAGTGATGGCTAGACAACTCCAAAACTGCAAATCTGGTGGGATGTTCCTGGTCTGCATTGGTCAGAACATACCAAAAGTCAACCAAACATATGGGGAGTAAATGCTGGACCGTGTAGCCTGATCCAATAGAAGCGCCACTATACATCAAATTGGGCAAAAGGTTAATGTTGGTTGTGATAAAAAAAGTGTGTCAAAACTTAGTGCATCACTGTTTTGATGGCAACTGGGGGACCTTCTCAATATTAGGTGGGTGCATAATGCTATGGCTGATCAGTGTATACAATCAGATACAATGTTACACGAAAAAAAGCATAAAATTCCCTTAAAATTACAGTATATATAAAATACGAAGGAAGCAGAAGAAAGAACAGAAATACAGAGTTTATAGTTGGCGTATGATCAAAACTGAATAAAATATCCAATGAAAAGGTTTCTGCCAAACCTTCTATGAGAAAATGATGAAAACTGTCACTTTTTTGGCATATTTATATGAATTTCTTTGCATCTGTTCTGCCAGCAAGTTTTATTCAGATGCAGATCATACAGTAGCTACTGAATACTCTGAAACATTTATCACCACATTTATCTTCATTTCCTCTCTTTTAGAACATTTCCTATATTTGTTTGTATTCAGTGTGGCGGAGAGTCTTTGTGCCCATCACGCCATTATAAAACGAGAGGAATATAGACGGATAATGAGACACTTGCGTTCCTCAGAGCAGTCGAAAAAAATTTTTTAATGACATAAAAAAAACTAAGCTTTAGTTTGAAATCAGTGAAACGCCGGTGACTCCAGTTTGGGAATACAGCCTTCTATCTTGAGACGGAAGGCAAAACTCTTAATGAGGTCCTTTGAGGAAAGTTTAAAAGGAAGCTCGAAGGCTTGAAAGGCTATAAGTCTTTCACTGCAAAGTGACCGAGCTAACCTTAAATAATTTTATTTATTTATTTATTTATTTTTTTGTCAACACGGCACAAATTTTGTTGCGGTACGTTTCACACGGGTCTACAGTATGTTTGAATCCTTCCTTTTTCTAATAAATCTTATTAGCTTCGATTATCGATATTAAGCGCGAAGCTAAGCAGGAAACGTCCTGAGGTGATGTTATTTCTTCGAAGGACGCGCAGTAGTGCACTGTGGTTGCCTGGAAAACGAGAGTAAACATCGAATTGTATCTGCAGCAACCTGAGACCAGGACGAGGTTAATTGGGTACATCGTCTCTGGTGAAACACGACTTCAGGAAAGCAATACGAGCTCCAGGTATATACTGTAACATGGGGTGTTTTGTGTTTTTTTTGTTTTTTTTGGGGGGGTGGGGCAACGTTGTTGTCAAATCAGAGTTTCTGAGTGATAGGCACTACATGTCCTCTTCTACAGAACAATTACCCAACCTTTTCCCATAAGAGCAAACTAACAAGTAAATATTTGCACTGATGATTTTAAGAGCTGCCATGGGCCTCTGAGACTATCAGAGGCTGATGCTTAAAAATAAACCAGAGTACAAACACATGACCGATAAAGAGCAGAACACCGTTCAAAACCCTGGCAAGGAAGCGACGACGAGAAAACAAGCCTCCTGAAAAGTGAAAAATACCTCCTCACATGTAAGGTAGCACGCGCTCCGCGTTAAAACCCTCACTGAGCTCTGTTAGCAGCATGTTAGCACGAGGCTGTGTCATTCCTGACCTGCCAATACTGTAGGTCGAGTTGCTATTTTCACCCAACGAGTCTCTAAACCGTGCCAAGAAGACGACCCCTTCGGCACGTAGCAGTTCCCGATCCTGAAACCCACTACCAGTAGATGGTATACGCTCCTGCTCTGTCTACGTTGCATACAAAAATCTTTTTTTTTTTAAACACACAGTTTGTACATTCTTGTCCAGAACAATCCCACCAGCTGCTAGTTCACCCAAGTCTTATCCAACATCTCTGCTGGCAGGCAGCGCAGACCGTATCTCCAAGCGGTGGATTCAAGCAGCAGCACAGTGAGTCCACATGGAAGCGCAATAAATTAAACAAAGTGCAACATGTATTCAGTTCAGAAACGTCCACAGACAGCGTGTCCGGATTATGGACAAAAGTATTTGACCAAACCTGCAATGACATTGGAGATGTGGATACGTGTCCATTCATTCTGTAGAGCTCAGAATGTGGTCAGGCACTCTAAGGCAATCTTCATTCCAGTTCATCCCAAAGGTGCTCGATGGGGTAGAGGTCAGGGCTCTGTGTTAGGGCCAGTCAAGTTCTTCCACACCGAACTCATCAAACCATCGTTATAGTCCTTGGTTTGTGCACTGGGAGACAGTCATGTTGGAATAGAAAAGGGTCTTTCCCAAACTGTTGGAAGCATAGGATTGTCCAAGATATCTTGGTATAATGATGAAGCATTAAGATTGCCCTTCACTGGGGATTGATTGAAACACCTGAATTCAATAATTAACAGGTTTGGACAAATACTTTTGTCCATATAGCGCTTTTAAATTCTCTCTCTCTCTCTCTCATTGCACTCTTGTGCTTGTCATTTTCTCATGACAACAGTACCTAGTGCATCCTGTTCTTGTTCGTGTTCCTAGTGTTGTTTTATTCATTCTTCTTATTATTATTGCACCGATTAAACCTCGTCTGCACTTGTATCCGCCTCCAGCTCCAAGGACATCAGACTGCAGTGATTTAAGCCAGCGACAGCACCACCACTTTCTTTATTTATACTGCGCTTCTGCTTCATCTTCAGCAAAAATATTTTCCCTTAGCAGTGTCTGGACATAGCCATAAAACAAGTTCAACCTGAACAAGAGCTCTTATACTATAACGCGATATTTCGCAATGACCACAGAGGTGGTTGTCAACAAGCCCTGTGAGCTCTAAATGATTACGGTAATTATACACACACACACACACAAACACACACTTTCCTATAATGAGTTGTGCGGACTTGACACTCCGTCTAGGCCACCTGGGATTTAAAAATAGGTTAGGCAGCTGCCTTTCTGAGACCCAGAGTTTGTTTTCAAGTCTGTCTGTCTTGCGCTAGACTAACCGGCATTTGACGCAATGTAAAATCCATAATTAACCTGCAAGGCTCTTATTATGGTCGAATAAATACACATAATACAAGTCAGCCTCAAGTACGCTATTGTATTTTATGTTGAATTCTGAACTCTGATTGCTTTTCTATAACAGAGGCGGTGTCGTTATATCTCCAGCTGCAAGACAAATCACAGGTTTACATTAACATGGTGTTTTAATAGTTTCTATAGTTAACCATTTAGACAGGCTTAAACAGATTTAAAAATGTGTTTTTCATGAAGAAACATTTAAGCATTGATGGAAGGAGTCTCCAGTGTCAGAGCTCTGGATGTGTATTGAGTCAGTGATAAAACTATCTTTTCTAAAGAAAATAATTGTTGCGGTATAATTGGAAAAAATCATTACAGGATGTGCCGTTAAAGAAAAATCATCAACCTGAGCACTTAACGCTTTGTAGCACCTGCATGGTTTTTGTTTTCCCCCCTGCGGGGTGTGAATCTGTTTCAGCTCCCCCTGTAATCCTTCCTGCGCTCTGGTGTAATTGAGGGCCTCGCTGGAATTTCAAAGGCATGAAATTACTAACAGCACGCATGTGACGTCTGTGTACGTGTCAGTTTTCACGCCTGCGATGGAATTGAGCTCCATGTGAAATTTCCCAGGTTACTCGTATGCATGTAAAGTAGGCTTACTTACTGTATGTAGGGAGAGTCCAAATGTTTGCACACTCAAGGACAAAAAAAAAACATTAAAAAAAAAACATTAAGAGGGATTTAGATGTGCATTATATCAGTATTAGACATGTTCAAGGCTTTGGGTTACTGAACAGAAGGTTGGTGGTTCAAACCCAAGCCCCACACCAAGCTGTCACTGTTGGGCCCTTGAACAAGGCCCTCAACCCTATCTGCTTCAGGGGCCCCATATCATGGCTGACCCTGTGCCCTGACCCCATTTTTCTAATCTTAGATGTATAACGGAAAGCATTTCACCGCACAGTAATGCATATGTGACAAATTTGTAAATGACTTCTGGTAAGCGCAAGAGTGATGTTAGGACCTCTCCAATTTCGCCTCGTGTTTCATTTTCAATTTTTGTTAGTCAAATGATAAAAATAGAAGTACGAGTTTGTTTCTTTTTAATCTCTTTTTAATAAAGAAAGCACAAACTGTAAACGTTCTCAGAAGAACCATTTCATCCGAAACTTGATGCACGATTCCAATAAAACGCTTAAACTAGTGTGTAATTTTAAAAGTTTTAAAAGTTTTAAAAATAGTATGGGCGAGACGAAAGTCTGTCACAAGGGAAATGCAGGGAAGTAAAGTGTACTTTCACTTGATACACATCTTCAAATTGTCCTTTAAAAGGTTATGTGCATTTTTTTTTATTAATGGTATGTCCAGAGGACCAGATTTATAACCTTGAATAAGCATTTTGTTTTTTATTTCATAATAATAACATTTTATGTATACCAAATCCCCATGGTACGCATTTATAACACAGTGAAAAGTAATGAATGTTAAATGCGATAAAAAGAAAAATCTTGTTCAAAAACATTATAATACATTATAATATGATACTATTTCATTTCAACTTACGATTGAACTGATGATAGTGTATACAACTTAAGTATTGTTTTTTTTTTCTTAGGGTCACGACATCAGATCTGCAAGTTATTGGCACAGGTTTATGCAGCAACCCAATGGTTTCTCCAGGATTGGCACAGGAACTGAGCTTGCCCTGGCATCTCTATTGGCTGGGTATTTACAGTATGTAGCCAGAGGGTTAAGGCCTTTGCCCAAGTTCCCAACAGTGGCAATCCAGCAGTGGCAGGGCTCGAACCGCTGACCCTCAGAGCCTCAACTGCTTGAGCCACCACTGCACTTTCCTAATCATCTTTTGATGACTGCTTTATTTAAAGTGACTCACTTAAGAGTAAGGTAGAATTCGAGCCAAACTGGTGAACAAGGTAACAGGTACAAACTGTAAGAACTTCAGTACATGGTTGACCTTCCACCATCATATGTATTGGCATAACATACAGTATACATATGGATTGGCACCCTATCAAGGGTGTACCCCTGCCAGGGTGTAGCCCTATAGGCAAGTCTCCTGGGATAGGCTCCAAGCCCCCTGCGATTCTGTATATAGGTATACATATATAACTATATATACCTATACATATATACCCCTGCGAGTCTGTATACACAAATTCAAAATGAACACATAACCAGCATGAAAAATCAATTTAACTGATTACTAGAAGGCTGAAATGCACAAGTGAAAACACCAGGGTGTAACATCCAGTAGAGTGACCCAGCCCAGTTGAAGGAAAAGGCCACATGAGGTGTGAGAGTGTGTGTGTGTCACATGGCCGTGGCCCCTGCAGCAAAATTCCTCAGCGATCACTCGGCTTCGCTAACACAAGAGTCACAGCTGAGGAGGAACCGCATCAGCAAAACAGGAAGCACTCAGTCAGAAACACACACACACACACACACACATATATGCAGCTTGAGGAAGAGTGCAACATCAACCAGCGGTTTCAGTAAGTGGCT
>JAOVVA010000012.1:17241017-17254885 GCA_028565275.1 Leiocassis micropogon
ACACACACACACACACACACACATATATGCAGCTTGAGGAAGAGTGCAACATCAACCAGCGGTTTCAGTAAGTGGCTAACAATAATGAACAATATTTAAAATACAATCAATTAAAAATTCACATTGTTACCAGAAAATTTTCATTCTTATGACTTTCCAGTCGGCCAGTTACAAAGTGCTGACACTGGAGACTCTTTCCACTACTCCTGCTACACTAATGCACTTATCCCAGACTTTCACTAGTGCTTGAATACCATTAAGGTAAAAAGTTCTCTCAGTACACCGGAGCCATGATCAGACTGCCTGCTTCATGTCTGAAACCCTGGCCTCCCAGGAACTCCTATAATGGAAATGGCTTGGAGTGAGGTCAGGACTGTATGGGGGATGTGGCAATAACTCCCGGCAGATGAGTTACTACTGCAAGTCGATTTTCAAGGATCAGGTGTTCCACTTGTTGAATGTCCACGGGAACGACTGCAATGGGCTCCAAGCCACCTCGGCCAAGAGTCTCATCACCGTACTGTGCTTGGAGCCTTCTGTAAATGTATTTCCATAATGCATAAGAAAAAAAATACCGTTCTAATGAGCTCTGCTGGACATACAGTAATGGCACATAAATATCAGCAGCATTTTATCTTATGTCTTTCATGTATGTACATGCAGAGACGCCAGTATTACTGTATTTACTAAAAACCACACCATATCTCGATGGAAAAGTAAGCTAATATTTCCCCCCACATACAACAGTAAGCACCAAGCAGTAGTCAGAAAACATCAAGTCCGTTTCACCAACCAGAGAGACCGCAGTCCTTCTTCTTTACCGTTGGCACGCGAGACAGATGCTTAGGAATTCAATCATGGGATCAGGTTTCACAAAGATAAAGTTCACACAGTGTGAAAATAACCGCTACCAGATAGAAACGAGCGCTCTACATCCTGCATCCTTTCGCCTTTAGTGAATGGAATCGTTGTGGTTGTAGGGTTCTCGGTATTGCTTCTGCTTTCAGGAACAGTTAACTTCAATAGGTGCCAACACGGCTGTCATCTTTACACCTCGCTTTATTCTCTCAATTATTTTCACTTTCATCTCTATTGTTATTGCTTTGATCTTCTTAGCAGTACCGACTTTATCGGCGCTTGATTTCGGACATTCTGGGATGCAAACTGTATGCACGCCGCGACTGATCATGCGGGAACGCTTGTTCGTATCTTCGAAAGTTCGTAACTCGAATGTTCGTATGTGGGGGACTGACTGTAAGTAAAACGTACAGAAAAAAAGCTCATTACGTAAAAACAGAGTTTCACTTAAATTGTTGGAGATGATGTTATGCCAAAACGTAACAACATAAAAACATTTTCAAAAATGTCAAGTTTCATCAGCTTAGCACGGAGTCGAACATCATAAACGCTACAAATACATACGTACAGATCGGTGCCCATGCATTCGACAAAACTGCTTTTAAAGCTCTGAGATACAGAAACAAGAACTTCAGGCACAATCCAGCCTCCTCAAAGTAAAAAATCTACCAATCCCCAAACAACTAATTATGAGCTCTATGTATAATTTCCAAGCTGTCATTAAGTGCCAGACGCCTACCTTATCCACCCTGAGTGAAGCCTTCGGCCGCGACGCAGCGCAGCGCATAGACAGCGCTGAGACAGCCCCGAGCCCGGGACCAGCTGATGTTGATATCTTTCTGTTTTTGTGTTTCACTGCAAGATTGCTCAGCTGTAAAGTTCAACACAGGATGTCAGCGGAACAGGTGCGTCTCTCTCTGACAGACGATGCGAACCTCAATGGCGTGTCGTTATACTCTGCCCGTGCTTAACGGTTTGTCCTTTCTGTGAACCATGAGAGCGGGATCGAACTGTAAAGCAACAACTCTTGCAGATTTCAGAAAGTCCAGGAATGTCCAAATTAGGCAGAGCAGTGATGGGGAACACAACACAGGAAATCCTTTATCCTGTCTCACAAGCATTTATACACACACACACACACACACACACACACACACATGCATGCATGCTAATCTTTCACCAAACTCCAAAGAGTGGCATCAATAAATCAGAAGCAAGGATTAAAGCTATTACAGTATATAAGTGTAGAAGTTTATAGAGATATAATATACGAGTATGTTTCATCACACTTTCATAAAGTATACACAAAGTAAGGAATAAAACACTTGGTGGTGTAACGTTCACCCTCAGTGTTGGTTCATTTCCAATAACAGTATGTCTAAAGTTTTTGATTTCTCTTATATGATAGCATTCATCGTCTATAGCGCTTTATCCGGTATACAGGGTCATGGAGCCTGGAGCCTACCCCAGACGACTTGGAGCACGAGGCGAGGTACAGCCCGGACGGGGTGCCAATCCATCGCAGGATACACACATTCGCAGACTATGGGCAATTTGGAATGTGGCAATGTCTTTTGACTGTGGGAGGAAACCGGAGTAGCCAGGGGAAACACGCCAAGCACGGGGAGAAGATGCATGCACACAGACCCTGAGATGGGACTCGAACCTGGACCCTGAAGGTGCAAGGCGACAGACATCAGAAACTTTATAAACTCCAACTGTACACTTTTCTTTAACAATCCTTTTTTTTTTTATCCCTTCATTATTAGTTTTATATTAAAGTATTGATATTCCAAGTCTAGTCAAGGCTAATGGTTTCTATAGAAACAGCAGCATACTACTGTATATTAGAAAATTATAAAGAACTGTACTGCGTTGTGGTACTAAAAGTAAAAAAAAGAAGAAAAAAGAAACACACTGCATTCTTATTGTTTTTTTGTCGCGTGGTACATTCCCTGCTTTTGCAGCTGGGACTTCTCAAAAGACAAGCTGATGTTTTTCTGATGTCATAGGGTTTCCTGTCTGAGACTCACAGCTGGACCTTCAGGCTTGTGAAGAAAAAAAAAAAAAAAAAAACATGTTTGCAGTTTTTCCTCTTTTAAAACATTTTCCCAAATGAGGTCTCACCTTACAACTCTTGTCTCGTCCTATAATCGGTTTTCTCCCTTCAGCCGCGTCTGTCTTCAATTAGAGATCTACAACGCGGAGGAAGCGTTCCTCATTCTTCTCCTCAGGAACTCAGATGGAGGTCAAACCGAGTCATATTTAATTGACCCCGGGCAGCGCGAAATCTCAAAACTCTCACTGGGGGGAAATGCTTGCATGCCCCATGCAAAAAAATCCCCCTGCGATTCAGGATTTCCCTTTCAACCTCCCACAATGTGGAAACGCGAACCACAGACAGGCTTTTCCCTCCAAAACCCCTCATTCCTTCTCTAAGGCGACGGGCGGAAAGGTCTCGTCTCCAAAGAGCCGGAAAAGGTCAGACAGTTCCAAGCATGAACTTTGCATATATTATCTTTCCTTCTCGAGATGTCTCAGAGACTGCTCCCTTTCACTTAAATTCCAGGCCTGACTTTTAAACATAACCACTGTGTCAGTAAGTATGAAATGTGCATGGCATGCGTTTGTGATTTTTGGGACACGCTGTTACGGGAAATAATGTAATGCGATGTGGACTGGTGCGAGTTCCTGTTCCCACCCTGAAGTTGATTATTTTCAATATTTTCATTTTTTACTGCCCAGTTCACACAGGTTAGCTTCCTTTAATCAGTAGGCATCACAGCTTTCATTAGAACACGTCATGCCAATGTTGAATGACTTAAAGAACTAAACAGGTTTCTTTAAAAGGATTGACATGCAACTCCAAACGTCCCCAAATGTCAGACCCTTTTTTAACCTTAAGCTTACACTTGCAGACCTTCCACCTCTCTCTCAAGTTCCGGGAGACTCCCGCCTATTTATAGCAACTCTAAGACATCCGCAATCATACATGATATCCGGGAAATTGTTGTTTTTTTTTGAGTGAGAGAGAGAGCAAGAGAGAAAGAGCACACTTGCATTGTGATTCATCTCTCTTTTGTGCTAAGGGAAGCACTTTTCTTAACTGGCAAGGGCTTTAAATTCTCTCTCCATTAGTCCAGTTTACATATACAACATTTGACGAACACCCCTATCTAGAGCGGCTTACATTTTTATTTCATTATACATCTAAGTAGTTGAGGGTTAAGGGCCTTGCTTAAGGGCCGAACAGGGACAACTTGGTGGACATGGGGTTTGAACCTGGAACCTTCTGATCAGTAGTTCACACCTTAACCAGTGAGCTACCGCCATCCCCAGTTGTATTCCATATGTTTTAATATCTTTTAGGGAACATAAAAGAATTGGTGAGAACAACAGAGAAGGCTGCTCAGGTAATTTTACACTTCTTTTTAACAAAAAAAAAAAAGAAAGGCTCACAAAGAAGATAACAAAAGCTACGGTGTGCATCTTTAAATGCCAAGCACAACCTGCCCTTAGTAAGCACTCAGGCAACCATTCAGGACAAAGTGTTCTGGTTCCTGATGGTTAAAAGGAACTTTACAAAATGAGTTTCTGCAGAGTGGAATGTCTGCAGTTGATGCTCAAATTGAAAAAAAAAAAAAAAAAACTTAAAAGTTCAGGAAACTGTCATGCACTTTTTGTCTTAGAAAAATTGTACTTCTAAAATGCTGTTATATATCATTTATTGCCATCGGTGTACACACTGTACCTGCGAGCATGGAGTTTGCATGTTCTCCCCGTGCTTGGTGGGTTTCCTCCTGGTACTCCGGTTTCCACCCACAGTCCAAAGACATGCACATTAGGTTAACTGGCGTTCCCAAATTGCCCGTAGTGTGTGTATGAGTGTGGGAATGGTGCCCAGAGGTCCTACCCTGGTTGTAAAAATGGGTCACCATTGGCCTCCACTGTCCCTATTTAGACTACGGAGGTTCCTAGATGGATGGATGACATCACATGGTACACATGACATCAGAGGTATACATGGCTATGGCGGTGTGAAAGTGACATAGGTGTTACATTTTTTTCCATGTTTTGGATGAAGACAATGAAATGTTTTCTTAAAGAAAACCTTACTGTCTTATTGATGTATATTTAATGGCATGTTGACGATTCAAGCCCTAACTGAGTCTTTAAGCATTACAAGACATTAGCATTATGCATCAGAATGACTCAAGCATTACGAGTCAGAATGACTCAAGCACAATTAGAAATCAAATTGGTGAATGTGCTGTTCATACTACAGTTATGAGTTATAGAAATGATTAACAATTAAGCTGACAAGAACGTTGTTCTGACAAGAACAAAAATCACGGACTGTTCCAACGTCGCGCTGTAAGGGCGTTTTCCAGAATAATGAATCGTATTTTACAGTAAACTGCTACAAAACCCGCGGCCTTCCACAAAGTGTGTGGCTAATGGCTGTTTATCTGCGGCTGATTTCGTGACTGCTCGGGGTCAGGCGCTTTGTGATGGCCATCGATCTTGGCCCGAGCTTCAAAGCTGCCAACGGCTCGCTGTTTATTTACACTCGTTTCGCAAAGGACGATAAGAATCACACACGAGAGAAGCGGACGGAAAGCCCAAATCCTTTCTTCAGGCTAGGGCAGATTTGCATCATTAGAGTCCGGCTGCAACTAAACAGCTGAAGATGAACCCATTTACAGGCAAATGCATAAAAACATCTTAATCTCTTTTCTAAAAAGAGAGCGCGGAACAAATTTTATATGAATAAGGTCAAAGATGGATTCCAGTATAAGTAAAGCTACTAGAGCTAACCGCACCCCTAACTGTAATTTTCCCAACTAAAAATATACAGTACATCAAAACCTATACAGTACAAAGTAACTAACTCAAATTCTTACAAACTCATAATTTTTCATCCACTTAGAGTTATATTCAATGTTGTGGAAAAACAAGCTGGTTTCTATTATCACTTACGTTATAGTTCACCAGCGTCTCGTTTTTCTAACCACTACCAAAACCAGCGATTCTAAAATAAAAGCTTTTCAAATTTTGGTTAAATGTGTAACCACTACACGGTAACACTATCGCAAACAAACTAACAGTTTGTTGCCTGCAGTACCTTGCAGATTTACAGTACCTTATTATAAGAGCGGTGTTCAAGTCAAACTGGATGAACGAAGGAGTAAAACTGAACAGTACAGTAGTGATGAGGCTCTTATACTCAGTGAAACACTGAACGGTGCAAACATTTTTAAAAAGGCCGTACAGCCATAAATGCCGATCCTGGTCGAGGCTGCTCGGAGCCCAGTGTGGTCATTCCCGTGAACGTCCAGTGAGTGGAACTCCCGATTCTTGAAAATAAAATCGATCTGTGGGAACTAGTGAAACACTGGGATAAGTGCATTAGTGTTGCCAGATAGAGAAATATTGGGAATTGTTATTATCATAACTGTGTTCTGGATAATCAAAGTCCCAAGTTCAAATTTTTCTGCAGGGTTTATTTAGTTCCTTTCCAATAAAATAGTTTGTGAAAACCAAACAATAGGTACTATAGACATAAAATTTGGTCATGAGGTAGTTTAATACTCGGCCAGGACGGTTGAACCTGTTCAGCTCGGTGGTGGTGCTCTGGGTACAACTTTGCCCAATTTTATTCTTATTATTCTTATTTTATAATTAAATTATTGCACCAAGGACTTGTTGGTTCCTTGTTAAAAATATATTCAATTATACGTCATGACTAACATCCTGAATTGAATCATGGTTCATGGATTGTGTTCACCTGTCCCGTTTCCTGCCGAGTATTTCATATATTTAATGCTCTATATACAGTATACACATCTTCTTGCTTATAGTTTCCTAGTTGCTAGCAACGTAGTTCCTCTTCTTTCTGGTTTTAAATCCTTCTGTTTTTGTAAAGTTAAAGCTTTAGTTCTCATTGAGTGCTACATACGGAAGACTAAGAATACAGGGCAATACAGGGCACAACACTCTCCCTGGTACAACATAATTACCAGAAGAAGCCAAAGGAATCTTTTTTAAAATGACTATTTATTTATTGGAGGGAGCCCCATCGCCAAGCACTGACCGCAATTAGAACCGTCGATTGACATCTCAAGACTTGCTGGACGTCACTGGGAGAGCACAAATTGCTCCTTGTGGCATGGGGACACAGGGTCATGTGCAAGTATTTATTTGAGGCTTTGGGAGCCTCTTGGGGACAGCTCTGTCAAATTCTCAGTCCTGAGAACCCACTGTTCTTTTTTTTTTTTTCTCTTACCACACATGGGATTGCTGCTCGAAGGACTTTTAAATGATGGTGGGCCACGAGCTCCTAGTGAGAGCAAATCCTTTGCTGAACTAAACAAACCTCCCACATGATTGCCAACCCAAAGCATTTGGTATGTGCATGCGAAGTAAGTCATGATCCAAATGCTTAGTTCACATATACCACTTTAAAATGTTGTGCTGTGGGTATTGTACACTCCTGCCTGCATCACTGGAAAAGATTTCACTCAGCAAACCATTTGTTCACATACTATGGCTGGACATATTCCAGTGTTAACAGTAAGGATCTGCATTTTACCGACCTAAATACAGTCATACACTGCTCAACCACTACCGCAGCCGCAAGGTGAGTTGAATACCATTGATTATCAATTATACACCATTACTCTTCCCTCCAGACCTGTCTTACACACCCTAGTGTCCTCCTTCTGGTTGGAGTTCTCGTCTCATGGAGGCCTCCGGTTCTCTACTAAGGATAGCCCTGTGTGGTCTGCTCAGGATGCATCTGGTGACTGGGGACGGTTCCACTTGACCAACGAAGACCGTCCTGGCCTTGGATCATTCAGACAGCTGTTCTCTGATGGCTTGCCACTGCAGTCGCTCAACAGTTCAGGACTGTAATTCCCACAAACAGTTTTGGAAGCCACCACCAGCAATATTGGACTTCATATGAACTAAAACACCTCTCCTGTTCTACTGAACTTCCAGCACACAGCATGACTGTAGATCTATCCCTGCTATCTGATATCACCCAAATGAGGATGCGTTCCCTGTTGAGCCTGGTTCCTCTCAAGGTTTCCTTCTATTGCCATCTTTCTTCATGCTTGCCAATGCAGCATAAATCATCGAAAAACTTCAACACTGGCCATGACAGAAATGTATGAGAACATCAAGTGCATGGGGCCCAGTAGGCAAAAGGTTTGAGGTTGTTGATCTGGCCTTCAAACTCCCCAGATGCGTATCTGATTGAGCACCCATGCGATGCACCAAACAAACAAGTCTGAAACCTGGGTGGTTTCAAAGTTATGGCTGATCGGTGTACATACAAACATACATACAGTAAATTATTGGATTTGCACAATAATTTTCATCCTATTTATTCCTTTCCTCCACCTTATGTCCTGATGTTTTGCATTCTGCACAGCTGTAGAGTCTCACAACAGCATTTCAACATCTTTTGTGCACCTGACCATCACTTGATTACTACCTTCAATAGTTTGTATATAGGTACATTGGTAGTAAGGATCAACTCCCTACCGTATAAGTGCACACACTACAATACTGTATAGCCTCTATACACTTTAACACATTGCTACACTGCAACTTCAATATAAAAGCAATTTCAGAGTTCAGATGCGTATTCAATGTAGAAGTGCACTAGATAGGATATGAAATTATAGGATTCTACCCCTATATTTCCCCCACCCTGTACTACACATCATGGATATAAAATAACAATACACCTTATACTACTTAAAGGTTCCTAGATTTAAAAATGGCTCTACATGGAGCGGGACAGTGAACACTGCCATACTGTTCTATATAGAAAATTTAACAAACAAACTAAAGAACCCTTATGGCTGAGATTTTAATATTTTTTTTTCTAGAGTGTATGTACTTTAATTTATTATTAAAAGCAACATATGGAAATTTGGCTGTTGCAGCTATATATACTGTGCTGTGCATGCACTACATGAAAGTAGAGTAAAGAGTACTCTGCACCCTACATAGGGCACTACATAGGGGTGCTAATTAGTAGCCAGTCAGTGATTCAGTCCTAGAAGAATAAAGAAAGCCCTAGACAATTAAAACTCACAGATGTGGCCACTTTTTTTCTTTTCTGGCCAAATCCCAAATACTGACTCACTTTCTCTATAAGTGCACTAGATTAAAAAGGAATACAGTGATATGTACAGAATAACTACCAGGTTTCTGATTGGTTCTGTGAAAACTATTTAGCTTCCTGAAGAGATTCTGTTTGAAACATGCTTTACTAAGTAAACATGTTGTAATAGAGGTTTTTTTCTTCTTCTTCAAAGGGCCAAACAAAGATTAAAGTCTTTGTAGTGCCAGTGAGTGGATATGTTGTGATTCATCTGCCTAATTCTTAAATATATGGGCACGAGTAGCTGCTGGGACTGCTGATCAGGAGGTCCCTGGTTGGAGCCCTGATGCCACCACACTGCCACTGTTGGACCCTTGAGCATGTGCTCAGATTCAACGGGCGTCAACACAAGCTGGCAACCCGACCCTGTACAGTAAGTAACTGCGACAGAAAAACAACAGGTATCCAGGAGTATAAATCGCCCGATGTATACCGCAAGACCCTTACCCCTATCCTTTAACCCTAATGCTTGTATAAGTACACTGTTGTTGTTGGTCTTTTGGCTGCTCCCAGTCAAGGGGTCACCATAGCAGACAATCCGATCCAACAACTTGGCACAGGTTTTTTACGTTTTACAGGTGCCCTTCCTGACGCAACCCTCACATTTTATCTGGGCACTGCAACCAGTGGCTGGGATTTGGCCACTGGGTGGGAATTGAACCTGGGTTTTCCACATGGCAGGCGAAAAACCCATCACTGAGCCATTAAATGGATTTATTATTTATTTATTTTATTTATGTTCCTTTCATAGGTGTATGGGTTTCAAAGCCTATCCTGGGAACATGATACAAGGAGGACACCTTGGATGGAGGACACATATATATACACACACACACACACACTTAGGGACAACTACATTTACATCAAGGCATTTGGCAGACGCTTATCCAAAAGCTACTTGGAAAACTGCTTTGAAGTTTCCGTCATTGGAAACATCCTTACACTGGTTACTAGGTTACTAATTTGATACAGCTAAATGTAACAAATCCACCCACAGGCAAGGTTTTTTTAGGGAGGAAATTGAAGGATACGGAGGAAACCCGTGCAGAAACAGATAGGAGATAGGAAACATTTAGATTTTAGAGCTCATCAAACCTGTGACCTAAGATATGCATAATAAATTCTATTGCTGATTCGGTTTGTGTAATGCATTTCAAACATGTAACATCATCATCATTCTTATAATAATAATAATAATTATTATTATTATTATTATTATTATTATTATTATTATTTCCTCGAGATTATGTGTGAGATTGTTATTCCACATGGCGGAGTCTTTGTGAGTGCTCTATGTGATATGAGATGGGGAGTAAAGCCGGTATGGATACAACAACCACAATTATATATATATATATATATATAAATAAAAAACAAGCAATAATAACCCCGCGTTAGAGAAGCGCAGCGCGTGCATCGGACCGGACTTACCGCTTACTGCTGCTCTCCCGCACGCGATATTCCGTCGTTTTGTCCAGATCGTGAGCAGAGCCCTTCCTGCCTCCATGTGAAACAACTCACACATTCATTTTACTCACGACCCTTCTGGCCGCCTCGTGACGTCAGAGGGAGAGAGAGAGAGAGAGAGCGAGAGCGCGCGCGTCACCGGCGCCGCCTGCGCGCATGGATTGGTGCGCTCAGTCAGAGTGTGAGAGTGTGTGTGTGTGCGCGCGTGTGTGTATGCGCGCGCGCCCATCCAGTCTGCACACATAAGCATCTGATAGACCAACACAAAGTGGAAGAACAATGATAAATAGTTTTCAAAATGTTTTGCAGAAAGAAAGAAAAAATATCTGAAAGTGAACATATAAAACGTACTGTCTAATATATAACGCCCATTGCCACTGTATAATAATATAATAAATGTTATTCACTTCACCTGTCAGTAGCTTTAATGTTATGGTTGATCACTCAGTCAACTTCATCATACTAAATTATACCACCAGAGGTTACATGCTACCATTACCTGCAACTCTATTTTTCTCTCTACATTTTCTATATTTTGCTATAATGTACAGAATGTCCTTATTTGTAAAGAACATTTTTATTTTTATCCTAGTTAAATTTATTTTCTATTGCATTTTTTTAAATTTATATTTATTTCTTATCTATAAGCTTTTATTTATTTATTTATTTTTATTTTTTTTGTATTTTTGTGTATGACTGTGTATGTGACAAATAAAATTTGAAGTTGAACTGGCTGCTCCAATCAATGTTTTGTCTCCCATTAATTGTGCCTGTCACATCCGCTGCCTACTGTTACAGTCAGTGAGGATCACCTGACATGCCCAGAGTAGGACATAAAAGTCTATTATGATGCTGCATACTATGATGTCACCGATTACATCAGGCAGTTTCTTAAAGAGGCAGATACCTCAAAATGACATTGTGGACATTAATTTCAGGAACACATACAAAATGTTTATTATTATTATTATTATTATTATTATGAAAAAGGAAATCTAAATTACTTGCTTTATTAAATAACACTTTGAGGACAACAAGAAAATATGAAAAGTATTTAAATTTTGTGTCATTTAACCACTTATTGCATTCACTGAAGTTAATAAAGCAGAATGTGGGGACATGACAAAATCACATCAATCAAATAAGATGGTATAAAATGAAGGAAACACATTTCAAGAGATATTTGTACCCATACTATGTGTAGATGTTTGGTCATTTATATTAAAACCTCATTATGTTCCATTATACTACACTATACTTTAGTATACTGTAATGTAATGTACTATACTATACTAAGAATTGTGAGTGCGTTTTGATTCAGCAGCTCTTTCTATATTTCCAGCTTTATAAACCACATATACTTTATCAAACTGAAAAAATAAAAATAAAATAACAAAATGCAAAGACCACAGAATGAGTCCGATAAAACTTTATTGACTTCCATCCTCCAGCACTCAATGAGCATGCAGATACAGGCTTCAGGTTTCAAACTTTTTTTTTTTTTTTTAATCCTTTCAAATTTTCTTAAAAAACTACGTGCACCTTAAATAATCGTTTCCTTAGCGTACAAACCACAAAAATACCAGTTTTACATTATCAAATACTGCACATAGAAAACGTTTACAAAGCACAAGTAGAAAATTACAGCTCCTGTTTCCTGCACTGTTTCCATTTCAGTAGCGCGCTCCTGCACAGCCTGTCCCTCCCTTCAGAAAGACAGATTAGTGGCGAGTGTATGCACTTAAACTACTCTCGCTGTCCTCTTCCAGCTCCGGTTCAAGACTGCTCACTTTTAAAAGCTTTATTACAGAACATGGTCGGGTCTGAGGGAAAAGCTACATTTCTGGCGGTACTCTGCCTCACTTCTGGTACATTTACAATCAGCACAACATTGTGAGAAAAAAAGAAAAGAATCTCAATGTCCGTTTTCCTCTATTTAACAATGCTGAAGTGTTTGACTGATGGATAGGAGAACAGTATCGTTACATCGAGAAGCAGACAATATTGATATTGTTACAGTTTTGCTACTGTAAAAAAATAACTTTGCCGATAATAACCTTAATCAACAGTCTACTAAAATAATACAGCATTTCCTACAGTGTATGTCGTGTACTCCATTTCACTGCAGACGTATTGAGCCTCAGCTAAAAAAAACCAGGGGCTAAGCCATGATGCATGTTCCCTAGATGTTCGGTAGTGCACTACAATTTGTAGATGGTGCAACTTTCAAACAAGCAGGGAGCTGATAATCTAATGAACAAATATTGCACTACATGAGATGCATAAGCCATTTTATATCCTATTTGACTTGCGCAGTGTCCTTCGTTATATTTAGCAAATAAATTAATAGAAAAGATTATTGTGAGTCTGCTTTTTTTTTTTTAACCTTGGTTAAAAACAAAACTGAAGGAAATGAGGCTAAAGCCCACTCTTTTCATCTGACCAGCTTTAAGAGGTTATTGCAAACTGAACGGAAGTCAAGCGAATGCTACAAAATTGTAAAGTCCCTATTGTTATGTTGTTAATACACAAATATGGCGTATAATCTGCCGTAAGTGGAAACCGAAAGATGTTAGGGCGCTACCCACGCAAATCACAATCCTCGGGTAAAGATTACAAGCCAAAAATATAATCAAATCTGTGATTAGAACACCCCAAAATGAAATAAAATGGTTCATCAACCTCGATAGAAAAGCTGAAAAAAAAATTGCACTAACCCCCCTTTTTTTTGCAAGCAAATAAGACTTACAGTTCACTCTCATGACATCCCAGTGATCATCAATTTAAACATCAATAATCAATAATACATTCATCATTCTTCGTTAACAAACAGGCACATCACAGAAAAAAATACTCAAGCCTCGAACAGGATCCTGGCGCACCAACGACACACCTTGGAAACAAAGTAAACAACTTTACAAAGCCCTCATGAAACATTTCAAAGGCAGAATTAGGATTCGAAATCCTCCCAGCCTCCAGCGAAACGCTCTCTCTAGAAACTCCTTACGGATTTTTCTTTTTAAAAAAATAAAACTACATCTCACGATAGCTCTCTGCACTTTTTTTTTTTTTTTTTTTTTAAAGTGACCAACGAATTGAAAAAGGCCTGCTATTTGGTATAAACTTCTCATCTGATCTCAATTTTGAGCTTTTAAGCTGCAAAAATCATCAGGATCCAGCAATCAGACAGTCAGGTAAAGCATTATTTAGTGCTACTTTTGGAATATTTAATCACGTGTTCTAAACATGTCAGAAAGGGAAACCCCGCAAAGCCCCGCAAAGCACTCAAGTTCACCATCCTGGGACGTCAGGTATTTTCAGAACAGTCCTAAATACTAAAACGTAGAATCTGTAAAAAAAGAAG
>JAOVVA010000012.1:17274163-17307226 GCA_028565275.1 Leiocassis micropogon
ATGATGGTAGAATAATTATAAAGGTCTTGACTAAAACAACATGCATAAGGAATCACAAAGGAGTTTTCATTTTCTGCGATGGAAAAGTACTCGAACTAGTTACTTTTATCAGAAAGTAACGCTTTAATGTAACTGATTACTTTTTAATGACAGTAATTTTGTAATGTAATTAGTTACTTTAAAAAGTAACGTCCTTCAACACTGGTCTTTACTTAATATTTGCACATTTTTCTTTGATGAATAAAGGTATACTGTAGCTTATCTTATCTTATTACTGCCATCTAAAGAGATTCATGAGCATGGCTAGCCTAGTCAGTTAGCTACATAGATTAGATAGTTAGTTACATTAGCTTGAATATATGCTAACACTATGGAAGTGTGTATGGGTATAAGTTCTTATACTAGTAGGCTAATAACTGGGTTGATATCCAGCTAGCACAATAATGTATCAAGGGTTAGCTCTCGTGCTTGAAATGTTAAGAAAAAAATGTTTTCATTCTCAGTGTATTGGAAATCTACTGAGCTCCTACTACTACTGAAAAAACCATTGGAGGGGGGAAAAAAATCACCTAAAAGTTGATATTCTGTTAGCACAATAATGTGCTCACGCTCGATATGTTGAGTTTAAATTAAAAATATTTTCATCCTCAATGAACTTGACTGAACTTTTTCCCGATATCACGCAAAATGTTTGTGATATCTCGCGAAATGTTGCTAATATCTCACAAACAAAAAAGCATTTTTTTCTCATTATTTTTTTTAGGTGATTTTTTTTTTCCACCAATGTTTTTTTTTTACCTATGTCCCTTTAGGGGCTCAGCAGATTTTTAATATACTGAAGATGAAAACGCTTTTGCTTAACATTTCAAGCGTGAGAGCTAAATCTTGATACATTATTGTGTTAGCTGAGGCTAACAACCTAGCCTACTAGTCACTCAGAAAGACATATTTTAGCATGAGATGAATTCGAAAACACCACAGCAAACTTAACTAAACAAAAGCATGAAACAAAACAGTGCCTAAAAGAACTTAAACCCCATTCACACTTCCATGGAATTAGCATACAGTATATCCAAGCTACTAGCTACAAGCTACCAAGCTAACTACCTCTTGAATCTATGTGGCTAACTGACTAGGCTAACCATGCTCATGAATCTCTTTATATACTTTGTGAATCATAGCACTAGATCAGTATGAGTGCCTGACCAAGAGGCTTATATTAGACCTAGTGAAATAAGGATGAAATAATGAGGAAAAAGCAGACGGTGGATGAAAGGAGACAGATTTGTTGGTGAAATGATATGTAGCCTTGTTTTGGCTTCTGTGTGTCTCAGCACCTCTCACATATGGCACCCTGTGGGAGCTTTAGTGCAGCTTGTGTTGGAGAGAAATTGAGTTTTGTGTGTCTCTGTGTGTGTGTGTGTGTGTGTGTGTTTCAGATTACAATCAGATCGCAATCCTGTGTACTTTTCTCTAACATTGCCTTTATATACAGTATACACAATCATGTTCAAAAGTTAGTACCCCCCCCCCCTCATTTAATTCTATGTATTTTGCTGGCTACTGATGGCTTTATACAGTTACATAGCTTTACATAGCTTTTACTGATAGCGTACACATGTTCCTGTTGCATCAATTGGGAGCAGGTGTGCGACCAACACAAAATCATTTATATCTGAGGCTGATCAGCTGATCATGGGTTACAGGTGATCTAGCTCACCAGTAAACCAGATGATTCTGGTCATGGGCCAATCAATCAGTCATCTCTAATAGAAACACTATTATTTTAGAAAGAATTATTTTATAAAAATCTGTGCGTTGCATTGTAGCTGGAACTCCTACCAGAGCTACTCTTATAGAAACATTTGACTATAAAGGATTATATACTCATACTGTACACAAGATGTGCACAACAAATGATAACATAATAACTTCAAGTCAAATAACATCAAATCAAAAATAAAACAAATGATAACAATATGACTTAAAAAAAATGGGTTGCTATGACAATGTGCAAGACGAATAATAGCATAATAACATCAAATAAAAAAAAAAAACAGGGTGTTATGACAATGTGCAAGACGATTTGTAACATAATGACTTAAAATCACTAAGCGGGATGCTATGGCAAGGTGAAAGACGAACGATGACATAACAACAAAAAAAACGATGCTATGACAATGTGCAAGATAAATAGTAACATAATGACATCAAATTAAAAAAAGAGGGTGCTGCAGTATGACAATGTGCAGGATAAATAATAATATAATATAAAAAGTTTGAAAAATGCGGTGCTATGACTGTGCAAGACGAATGATAACATAATGACAAAAAAAAAACGAGGTGCTATGACAATGCGCATGATGAATGATACAGTATCAAAGACCTCATATCAAAAACAGGGTGCTATGACAATGTGCAAGACAAACAATAACATAATGACATCAAATTAATAAAAACAGGGTGTTATGACAGTGTGTAAGACAAATGATAACATAATGACATAAAATTAAAAAAACGGGGTGCTATGACAATGTGCAAGATAAATAATAACATAATGACACTGAATCAAAAAACGAGGTGCTATGATAACATATCATAGCACAGATACAGCAATATACTGAAAAGTATTATCTTGACATTTTAGATCATTCTATTCCAGCCCTAATTAAACCATCACACCAAAACAGCCTTCCTCTAAAGTGCCTCTAAAAGTCCTGAGCTTTTTGACTTGCCAGCTCTACAGCAGAGCTCAGCTGCACTGAGACTCGGCCAACGCACAAACACAGCGGTCAGAGAAGCATTTCACGAGCACTCAGTACAGCTAAGACACATCAACTCAGCGGTGAGACGCAACATCAGTAAAAAACACTCTGTACATGGCAGCATTAGCCGCTATGTCCTGTTTGAGCTAAAAATAACCCACGTTCAAGGAATACTGTGACGAGAAAAAGGCTGTTTACCCCCGAACTCAGTCCTCATTAAAACCCATGGACAAAATACACGCCATACAAAATGCAAGATGATCCAGATTTAATTGATACGTTTTTTTTGTTTTTTTTTATGGGGTCTGGGTTAAAAGAGGGCATGTTTGTGTGATCAAACAACATGAATTGTGTTTGATGAGGTCCAGAAGAAGTAAGAAAGCCATGTGTCTCGCTTTAGCAGGTTTAGCAGCTAATAAATACTGTAGGATTGATATGAAATCCCATCACTGGACTGACATCCAGTGATCTAAAAGTAATAGTGATACGAAAGTGACTCAGATCTGAACATCAAATTTGTGATCAGATTCAATCCTTTTTTCTTTTTTAATTACAGTCTAACGACCGTAACTCCACATCTGTGTTTGACTTTGGAAAGAGAGAAATATTCTGTTCCTGTAAAACATTTTCATGAAATAGATTGTTAATGAAATCGCAGACGGGAATTTGGTTGCATTAATCAGGATATAACCGGCTTGTGAAAAGTGACTAATCCAAAAACAAACAGGGAGACTCTAGCTTGCAGCTGATGGAGGAGAACCGCTTGCCTCCCACAACACCAGCAGTAACCGAGGAGAGGGAAGCAGACAAGATGCAGGAGACCGGAGGAAACGAGAGGAAAAAGGAAAAAAATTTAGTCCCTTTTTAAGTCATATTTACTGTGTTTGAGTCTGGTGGTGACTCAAAAGGCGATTTACAGAGACGAAAGATGATAAGCTTTTCTTTTTTTCATCCCGCCTACAATCCACAATTCCAAAAATCTGACTATCATCATCAATTTTATAAAAAAAAAATGCATACTAATAGCTCATCAGGATCGAACCTGTAATGAAAGATCATGTCCATAAACAGTAGGTACAGTATACTGAGTGGTGTGTATGCAGGTACAGTACAAGCACACAGTGTACCGTTATTTAAAGAATATTAAACAGGAGCATTTGCATTGAATTGCTTCCTCCTAGGGCTCAGGAATGAATCATAGTGAGATAAATCAGGGCAGATATTGAGGACTGTCATAACTTACTCTTCGCGCGCTCCGAGCAGCCGATACCACAATTCTCTCGAGTGTGACGCATCGGTTAACGCTTATCCAACATCGCATTCGCCTGTACGAACCCTTCAGCGGATCGCTGAGGGAGAAGCAAGCCTTATGTTTTGTGTACAAGCACAAAGCTCCTGCATAACATACAGGAAGAATTTTCAACCATTAAAAAATATCAAATAAAGGACTAGTAAACCCAAGTCAGTTATGATTTTAACCAACCACCAAGAAAAAACTAAAATGTTATGCTTTCCTGGTTTCTAGTGCGACCTTTTTCACCCTTTTCCAGTTCAAATCTTTTTATACTAGTTTTCCGTAACTTATTGGAGAAGTGCTCCTCAACCTGTTGTCGCTCCTCGCTCACTCTGTAGGCTCCCTATGTAGGCCGGTCAGGCCGGCTGACAATAATCAACGTTTTCTATCAATGGACCTCCGGTTTTCCCCTGCGTTATAAAAGTGAAGCACAGAGTTTAGTCCGGGGTCCGGAGACAAGAAAGAAGTCGTGTGGTGGAGCTATTAGTAAACGCCATGCAAGTCGGGCGATGTTACACGCCCCAGAGACTTTAAAGGCGAGACTGGAATGCCGCCCTTTGATCTCTGTGATGAGGACCCGCGGGAAAAGAACTACTCAAGCTCCCGCGGGACCTTCACTCCCGCTCAGAGCCCGTCTTCACATCCCGGCCGCCAAAAGGCCACAGAGTGAATCTCATTAAGGCCCCTGATCCCAGCCCGGGAAAGCCACCAGAGAAAGGGAGTCCCGTCTGTGGCCGCGCCCAGAGAGAGCTGGGAGGGGCCGGTCTTGGCTCGTGTCAACGGGAGAGGTCGTCATCATGGGAACGTTCTGGACGCCGGGCACTGTCACCGGACCTGCACGTGCACACCTTTCACTCTTTTCCTACCCTTTTCCCCTTTCCTCCGTCTTTTAACCCTTTCCTATCCCATTTTCCCTAAATAAAAGGACCCTTTTTCCCATAAGACCTCGCCTCGTGTCAGTGGTGCCACCCATGCAAAAAGATCGAACCTGTTACATGCATTAATAAATTTTTAAGGCAAATTTAACATATAAAGACCAAGTTTGCCCCTAATGGCTTTCCATAATCGCAGCATGGTTACTGGTTGTGTGTGATAACGGCACGTTTAACGAGGATAATAAGATGACTGAGGAAACCTCACCAGGTGTGCTGAACGGCAGGCTTCATTATATAAAGATTCTAAATGAAAGTTTGGATAAAACCAAAGTTGTGTGCTCGAGCCACCTTCAAGGGGAACTATTTATACAAGAATTCATTGAAGGAAGCCGTGGGGGTGGTGGCTCAGGCGGCTAAGGCTCTAAACTCAAGATCTGAAGTTCGAGCCATGCCGTCGGAGGATTCCCACGCCCCATTATTTATATTATAATTTAACATTAGTTTCATGTAAACGTTTGTCAATACAAGTCAATTGCTGATGTTATATGATGTTATTTTCTTTTGACTTTTTTTTTTTTTATCCTTACTTGCTCCACCATTTAGAATTTTAGTATCTGTGTTAGTATCGTCAATAAATCTTTCCAGCACGTGGATGCTAAACCATCTCCTTGTACGAACGCATCACTATTTACAAGTTTAAAGCAGTTTTATTATCCTAGCCCTGCACTACGGCTTTACAGGGGAAATTTGTGTAACAAAACATATTAACTCTGCCACTCGATGGTGTCTAGGTTTAAGCAGCCTGGTTCTGTTTCCTAATACTGATATGGCACTACTGAATCATTTATCACCATGAAATGTCACGCATATACACATGCTGGTGTAATGCTGTGCAAAAGACACACACACACACACACACACACACACACAAACAGTGTTGCTGCTGGGGGTGAAGTCAGAGCCCGGTGTTTAATTCTCTGTTTTGAACCCATTTAATACCATTTCGTATGAAATACATCCATCCATGCACTATCTATACCACTTATACTATGTAGGGTCACCAGGGGGACTGGAGCCATAATAAAGCAGGATACAGACTGAATGGGGTGATTATCAGCGCTCACACACACACACACACACACGGACTCACAAACCCAAGCAATTTTAATGCACCAATCAATCTACTGTACATCAGGTCTTTGGACCCCAAACCTGAAGGAGCGAATAAAGCACGAAGACAATGGACAGGCGCTGATGTCAAAATCTTGTTTTCGATTCGCAAAGGTGTCACGAAGGTATAAATCTTATATAATAAGTCTTCCCTTGAACCATCTGCTTCTGCAAGAAAATCTCCATTTTTTTTTTTTTTTTTTTTACATACATACTGAACAGTACATAAAATATGTCATTTTCTATCAGTCTTGTCTTTTCTGTAATTAATCGATTCTATATTTACGTATTAAAAGCACAGGCAGATCCAATGTAAGGAAAGTGCAATCTATCAACTACTGTATATGTGTGTGTGTGAGCAGTGCATAAAGTAAAAACTAGTGATTACTTCAGTTAGAATGGCTGTATGAGATACACTTCAAAACACTCACATGCTCCGTAATTTCCTACACCATGGCACCTAAGAGCTCTTCTCTCACACACCCATTAGTTCAAAGCCATACACATAGGAGAGGTGTTATTCCAACAAATCATACAAACCATTCGCCCGGCAGAGAGCGAAGAAAAAGCAGATATCTAGTACCCACTAGAAGAGGAACACTGGTACACTCTGATAAGCTACCATGAGTTAAGATTCATAAGAAGAGTCTTCGCAATGGTTTCAATAATCTCATTCCAAGTTGGAACAAATGTAAAATGTAATTGTTTCAGCAGCGACCTCATTTCCCCTCTCGTCTGTAATAATCACCATCCTGATCATCTGTCATCATCTGCACCTGTTTCTCACTGGTTCATGCCTTAAGTTAGATGCTTTTTCTATGCTTGATAAGGCTTCATAGGTCATTCTGTGGCTTAACAAACAAAAAAAAACGTTCCTCTGAAAATGAAAGCAAAAAAGGTCCTTCATGAAGCCTGGAGAACTGTTCCTCAAGACTACATTAAAAACACAAGAAAGTCTGACTCTCTGGAAGCTTACTGTACATACAGTATGAAGAAATGAAGGCTGGCTCAAGACTGTACTGTACATATTATATACTACCATCTAAATGTTCAGACACATTGACTAATTCCATGGTATTTCCTCATTTCTATTTCTTTTTACACTGTAAAATGATTCTGAAGGCGTTTATCCAAAATACGCAATAATCTCCTTTGAACAGTTGATATTGAGATTTATATCTGCTGTAAATCCTTCATAACGGCTCTAATCGGAGGTGCTGTTGCTACATTAATTGGTGATTTCTGAGGCTGGTGACTCTAGATGAACGTCTCCTCTGCAGCAGAGGTCAGTTTTGGTCTTGCTTTTCTGGGAAGGTCTTCATGAGAGACAGTTTCATCATGGAGCTTGATGGGTTTCGCTGACTATATGGCATGTCGTAGTTGCCATACTGTATATACATGTCTTTCGAGTACCTAAGGAAAAGCTCACCAGTCACCATGCCCTATTATGATATTATACATAACTATATTAAGAACTACATTACACTATATTTAAAAAGAGCGCACTTTTCCTAATAAGAGGCTCTGATTGCGTGTATTCTTCCAATAATTGTCTGGTTCTAATTCTGTTGACCTTGTAAGCATTAGTCTGTTCCTTTACCAGCTCCGTGTTTGTATTCTTTGAATAAAAGCATCTCCTAACTGAATAAATGTAATATTGAACTAGTAAACAACTCACCGATCTTTCTGCCTAATGTGTTGTGCCTGCTCTAATGTGATCCCGGGCACAGTGGCTGATCTAAGCGCCGCCGCTGGTTTGTGGTGATTCATTCCCTACGGCCCCTTTTTAATGCATGCGTCTTTCACTCCTTGTCACTTACCAGGCTATATTTAGCACACGCTAGCTCTGGCGTGGGCCGCTGTACCCGCGTTCCTAAGTGAATTCCCAGATCTGCTCAGCAAGCTAAAAGCTTATTGCAAGGCTGGACGCTATGAGTTTTTTTTTTTGTTTTTTTTTTAAACCTTCAACAAAAAGGCATCATACTGTATCAAGGACATGATTAAGAGCTGAATCGATAATCACGGCTACGTTTCTGTGTCACACGAGGCGCTAGACTTCAGATTCAGCTGCGCAACAGCCTTGAAAGTTATTTGCTAAAAATGCACCGAAAATCCCAGAGCTGTGTGCTCCTGCGTGGTGGGGTTTAGATCATAGATTGTACTCGTCTTCACTCTGATATCTCTTCGTATAGATATTGTCTTATTCAAAGCGACTGCCTGATTGACAGACGCATCCCCAAGGCCCTGATTCAGCAACAGCAATGTGGAGACAATGTGCGAGCAAGAAGAAAAGATTATTTAGACCGCTAATAATTAAATTAACAGTTCAATTCTGCGCTAAGCTGGAAACTGATCGCGAGTTCGATCCCCGGGTGATGCTGTAACCTCTCGCAGCCGGAGGTCTAGAGAGAGCTGATTGGCCGATCTCTCTCAGAGGGGAGGGATGAGAGGTACTCAGTGCTCCCACATTAATCACGGCTCTACAGCCAATCAGGGACGTCTATGAGCTCACGCAAGTGGAAGGAGCGGATAGCGCTGTCCTCCGAGTGTGTTACTCCGGCCCCAACAGTGTGTGAGCGAGCAGTTCGAAAAGATGCGGAGGAAGGAAACACGTGATGGTCTTCGGCCCTCCTGACTGAGTGGTAGTAGCAGCTTAATGTGGGAGCGCCCCTAGTGACGGGGAGGAATTGGACACGACTAAATTAGGGAGAAAGTTGGGGGGAAAAAATAATAATAATAATAATAATAAAATAGTTTCTTGTGATTAGCCAATCAACTACAAGTTACTTAACTGTAAAATTCAAATCGAGTTATTTTGGGAAACATGCAGGTAGAAAATGGACATTTTGCTAATGGACAGCAGCGAGTAACAATACATTCCGGTTGATTGAAAGTAGCAATAAATCGAAGATAAATATCCAAAACACTGTCTGAAATAATATTCTTCCTAAGCACACCACTGATGGGGGGATAAAGATAACAAAAATCTCATTTTATCTTCCCGCAGATTTAACCGATTAGAAGTAAATGCTTCTGACATAGCTAAAGCTCCTCATGACGTTTGAGAGGGTCATCACGGGCAGATCAGTGACAGTCAGTGAGCTGAATGTGAAAAGCATAATTGGCCAGAATTTTGCCGCTTTGCAGAACAAACGTTGCTCGCGACATCGACTTCAATGGCAGCTCAATAACAACGACGCCATCGCGACTCGCTCCAGCGACAGACGATCATAAAGCTGTAGACAGAAAGCATTTTATCTTTATGGATCAACAACTTGAAACATACAGTATGACTCGAATGAATTGAAACGGCTCTGGGTAAAGTATTTGAAAAGAACTAGGGTCATGCAGATTTCCCTAATTATCATGTTTATTCATAACGCATTTATGCAATTGCGGCTTTGTGTAAATAAATATGTGCACATTTATGCGCATACAAAACCAGAACATCTTTTGATTCTGCTAGAATGAAAATATTCACCATATTTCTCTACTCGAATAGATTTTTTAGAAATACAGTAAGTATAAGAATAAAACTTCTTTGGATTAAATGAAAAAAGTACTTTTAAAATCTTGTTTCATCATGTGGAAGCATAAGGTTTACACTGCTTTGTCTCAGATACTGCAGAAAAGCCAATGCAGGACAAAAATCGACAAAGAAAGAATGAAAGTACCAGCACACACTCACTTATCCCTTTTCCACCAAAGTGAACCAGGTGCTCGTTCATGTACAGTATACTGTATGTTGCTAGTGCCGGTTCAGAGCCGGTTCAATAGAGAACCTTCTAAGAACTGGCTTTGTTTACCCATGAGTTAGAAATTTACGTCATTATGTCACTGCATATGTCCGTGTATGTCTCTACTTTCCCAGCAATGCTAGTGGGAAGAAAAAAAGCAGCTCTCATCAAGCACAACAACAACAATGCCAAACTTCACTATGGCTTTGTAAGCAGTTCTCCTGGGAGTCGCAAATTTTTTGTTGGTCGACATAGTCCCGCCCCCAGCCCCTGACGTAAGCAGTTCTTTGTTCTAGCCCAGTAAAGTGTTGGTGCCACCATGAAACCGGTTCTTCTATCTGGGGGCTGATACTTTGGCCATCTGAAAACAAAGAACTGATTCGAAATTGGGCACCAGCTCCGAACTAGCTTCGGAACAGCCTTGGTGGAAAAAGGAAAAATTCTGCACCACAGCTCACCACAGGCATGAAGCCCAAGGTTACTGGCCTGACCTTCAAACTCCCCAGATCCCAAACTGATCAATAGTCCATGGAATGAGCCGGACAAACAAGTCCGATCCATGTAGAACCTTTACAATACTAGGCTTAATATTTTGCATTGTTCAATTGTTGCAATAGTTTCAATTCAAGATAAATAACATTTACACTGTGTGTATGTACTGTAGTAAGTGTGTGTGTGTGTGTGATAGCAGTTTGCTGACAAAAGAATGAATAATACTTTTATAAACTTTGTCATGGAATGTTTCTTATACACAACGGTAACTATTGAGTGTTTGGGTGTTACTGCTTTGACTCCTGCCTCCTAAAGTGGTACTGACACTCTTGTAAGTTTCTTAACTGTTTAAAGTATTAGCATTCTTCATGGCCCTGTGAGAGAACCCATACGAGCTGTTTTTAGTTGCTCAGGTCTCATCACAAACCAAAAATGGCACAGTGGGAGGATGAGTCACAGCTTTGCTTCTTTATTCAGTGTTCGCATTTTCTTTTGTGTGCTTAGAATAAACCCGGACAAAAAAAAAGGCAAGTTCGGACATACAGTACCTCTGTACCTGTTACTTAATCACATATAATGAGAAATGACATCACTCTTGATGCAGCCCTTCGAAATACAGACACACTCAGCAGTTATTTAGGGTGGTATGGTGGATTAAAGTATTACTCGGTCAGGTGAAAAGTTGGAGAATAATACAGATACTGTACATGGTTCAGGAGAACTCATTATAGCAATGATGTATTATATTTCTCTTCATCTCCTCATGTAAGACTCAATACAAGATGACTATTGTAGTTAACACTGCAGCAGTGATTAGACAAATCAAAGTTTATGAAACGAGTTGCGAGGTTTTAAAGGTCTGATAGAGAGATTACTTTCCTACTAGTATAATTTTAGAAAAACAAACATGCATTTATCAGGCAAAGTCTATCTCTGTTGTACATGACTGATGTCACACTAGTGAGCTTGTAACTGGTGCGCAATTATGTCTGTATTTTTACAAATCCACAATTTTTTTTACATGTTAAAATGGAAATATATATATTTCTCTGGGGTTTCTTTTTTAATTTTATCTTAATAGCGCATTAATGTTTCCAACACGATCACATCTTGCTTCAGCATATATAAGTCTAACACTAATACAGTAAAAACCAGGTGTGACAGTAGTTTGCTGATGTGCAAATCTGCAATATATATAAATATATAGTAGGTTCTTACGAAAAATAATAAATAAGAATAAGAAAAAGAAAATAATAAAAAAAATTGTTGTGGGTCCTTTAAACGGTTAATTGCGCGAGCTTGGTTGTAGAGTTCTGCTTATAACCTTTAAGGCACCCTGAGGGCCAAATCATAGCATCGTTTAGAGAACTATGTTAAACATTGATTTTTTTTTTTCCGTAGGAGCCGATTTTCTTTTCTTTTGGGGATACTTTACAAACAGCAAATGTTGTTCTGTCTCTGTAAAGTATAATTTTGCATTAGTTTAGCATGACTTGGCAGTGTTCGGAGATGTTTGGACTTGGCTGTCTGCAGGGTGATGTGGAATGCTTGTTGACACCTGCTTTGACCTTTGGATCAATAAATCGATCAGTGTGTCGTCTGCCTGTGTAATTTTACACCTCGACTCCCACAATCAAGGCAGAGAATCAAGGCAGAAGTGGTTAAAAACAGGGAATAGAGGTAATTTTTAAACATCTTTACAGTAATTATGGTAAAAAAAAGGAAAATAATCAACAAAAGGGTGGTGTGACGCAAATGTGAAGTCGAGGTATTGTTACCTCAATAAAGTTCAGTATTTTCCATTAACATTTAATCAGAAGGGTTTTATTTGTCTTTTACTGTAGTAAATTAACAAAAATTCAAATAAAAAATTAAGATTAAGATTTCAATCAGAATTCAACAGCATCATATTGTATTAATGGTGATGTTAATTTGGCAATGTTATGGACGTTGGAATGATGTTAGTATTAGGTTGTCGTGTTGTTTTTTTAATAGTTAGAATTACTTTGATAAAATTACATTAGAACAACTAAATCTACATGACGATGCTTCTAGCACAATGTTGCCAAAATAACTTTAAAACGGCACAAATAACAAACCAATGGCCTTACTGGGACACTAATTTCGATCCCTACATGCTTACCATTAGACCGCTAGAGAACACGCTAGTAATGCACAGACATAACAACAAGAGCCACAAAAACTACAGGACAACAGCAATTTAACGGAATATTAAATTGGAAAGCAGTCAAAAGGGTAGGGGAAAAAATCTTAACTTCTGTGAAACTGGGCATGAGGCAGTTTGGATGCTGTGCCAACACCATATTACAGTTGAGTAATTTGGAAGCTAAGATGCAGTTCAGGGTAATATTTCTGAAAGAAAATGAAATAGAGGTAACATTACAACACTAAGCGTTGCATGACATGAGATACCCACACTGTGTCCATCCCAATCTCGGATTGTGAATTTTAAACCCTGTTAGAAACTTAAGGGACCACATGGAAGTGGTAGAACGTTCCAAGTACACGGACAAGTACAAGTAATTTTTTTGTGGTTGTATTTGCAAAGTTGTGTTTGGTTCGTTCATTCAATGTTCTCAGCATCATTTTATCAAAGTTCTAAGTTTCATTCTAAGTTTCAAAAACTAGATAGACAGACAGATAGATATAGAGATACTTCATTGATCCCAAAGGAAATTCCAGACATCCAGAAGCAATAAAGACAGTAACACAAAGCCAGGTTGTAGATTTGAGTGCACACTCTATATCTTACATATAGTCAGTAGACACAAGTAATGTGAGAACTGACCAAATGAGAAATCTTGTCCTGATGTCGCCCTGACAATGGACATCGTTACAACTATATTACAACAACAGTCATCGAGCATTCAAGCTCCTGCTGAGACAAGTGACGTGTAACACCTGATAATGTAATAACAGCACATTAAATTAGTAAAAAGATCTGCAGATTTTAATGTAAGAATTCCATGAACATAATTAATTTTCCACAGGCTTCTCCCCAAAAATGTAACAAATACAAAAAACATGTGCGAATGTACAGTAATAGCAACTGCTATTACGTTTGTGGGAAATTTATTTTACGAGTCTGACAGGATTTCTAAAAGGATTTTCAGGTCATATACATGAAAAAATAACATTTGCAATACTACCATGAACATGTGCTAGCCTGACAGGAATTTTAGAAGGATTTTAAATTAAGCATGGTAATAAAGTTAATCATCTCAAGACAGACACTAAAATACAATAATCTGACATGTTTACTGAAAGTATTATTAGGTTATATTCCTAAAGTTAACAATCCTATGGCTAATACTAGTCATCAGACTTAAGTACACTAACCTGACAGGATTTCTGAGAGGATTATTTTACTCGAAATTCAACAATTCAATGCTAATACTAACCACCAAACTAACATGCTAACCTGATAGGATTTCTAAGATGATTATTTTACTCATAATTATAAAAGTCAACAATTTCAATGCAAACACTAGTCACCAAACTAACATGCTAACCTGATAGGATTTCTGAGAGGATTATTTTACTCATAATTATAAACGTCAACAATTTCAATGCTAATACTAGCCACCAAACTAACATTCTAACCTGACAGGATTTCTGAGAGGATTATTGTACTCATATTCATAAAAGTCAACAATTTCAATGCTATACACTAGCCACCAAACTAACATGCTAACTTGATAGGATTTCTAAGATGATTATTTTACTCATAATTATAAACGTCAACAATTTCAATGCTAATACTAGCCACCAAACTAACATTCTAACCTGACAGGATTTCTGAGAGGATTATTGTACTCATATTCATAAAAGTCAACAATTTCAATGTCAATGCTAACATTAGCCACCAAACTAACATGCTAACTTGATAGGATTTCTAAGATGATTATTTTACTCATAATTATAAAAGTCAACAATTTCAATGCTGACACTAGTCACCAAACTAACATGCTAACCTGATACTAATTCTTAGAATCTTTCTGAGGAAAGTGTTCATAATTTGGATTTCTACCCGGCTAACACAAGCTAATTTGACACAGCTTAGAAAACCATTTTAGCTTTACTTTAATTTTAGTTCAGCTTTCTGTTTTTTTTTTGTTTTTTTTGTTTTTTAAGAACATGAAGCAAGATTTAAAGAATACCACCATACATAATTCACATTTATCTTTTAAAAATTTTGATACTTCAGCTTACTCAAGCTAACAATTTGCTAGCTAGAGTCAATTATCTGGCGTATGTTAGTTGGCCGGTGATAAAAGTTTATACATTGTTTATCCTAGTGAAAAAAGAAATTTATCAGCACATAACTGCATGAGCACTGAGCCTGCAGAATATCACTGTGTGTGTGTTTTGTGTGCATGTGTGTGTGTGTGTGTGTGTTTCATTTTGGAGCAGCCTTTGTCGCCTCTTTCTCAGCGCTTCTAAATTTAGCAGGCACCCTTCGTTAGCAGGATGAGAATATTGACAGCTCTTTTTGACAGGCGTGTTCGTCAGGACCGGTCTTGCTGTCGCCATGGAGACAGAAGCGGGGGGCATGCAGATGTATTGTGCTTCCTTATATTCCACCAAACAGTAATGTCTGCACATCTCTTAAAGAACTTATTATAGAAGACTTGCTTAAAAAAAAACATCTGTGACAGCGTGTTAGTTTGTGAATAACAAATCCTGCTCATTCATTGCCAGTAAAATTCAAGGAAATATGTCAGGATGTTCCTGGAAAAAGAAGAGCAATGCATAAAATAAGCATACATACAGTACACTACCAGTCAAAACATGTTGTCCTTCATTGTTTTTTCTTTACTTTTATTATATTCAACATTGTACATTAATACTGCAGACGTCCGAACTATGAAAGAACACGTACAAGGTAGTGAATCTGATAAAGAATAAAAATGCATGGTTTTTATTTCCCAAGGGTGCCTTGCCAAGAGTTAAACTGCGACATGTCTTGCCTTCTTAATGTGCTTCAGACCATCACAGAGTAAGGGAGGTGCAGAGTCAATAGCCCTATTAGTGCTACGACAACTACTGTACTAATCCATATTATGGCAAGAAACACTCAATTAAAGAGAAAAAACAAGCCCTAATTAAAAAGATGTTCAGTCAGTCAATCAAAAAATTCCAGAATTTTCATATCATTAAGATACTCCTATTCGCTCACAGTTTTTTTCCCCCACTGACACTCTTTGTTCTTCCAAGGTGTGATCTAAATGATATAAGGATATAAAAGTTCCTGTTGCCCCTCTGCAATGTTTTAAAATGTGTTAATATTTGAAAGCAATTTTACATAAAACTAAAAATACAATTTAGCTAATTCTATTTTAAAAAGCCTAAATGGATACATGAGAAAGTAAAATGTGGAGCAGCATGAGGGCATACAGAAACCAGGCCAAGGCTCCGATGCCCCAGACAGGTTAATCACACATAGGCCAGATATCCCTCAGGCTCCTTTAAGCTTCGGGCAGCACTTGAGAGACTCTGAAAAGGTCAGCAAGCCTCAAGCGGACATGGAGCAAAAACACAGGTCACTGAGACAAACCAATTTAGACCCCAGAAAAAGTGATACCAAGAGGAAGGCGACGAAAGAGTCTAGACAAGTCAAACTGCTGCATTTGTCTTCTGGAGTTATGGTTGGAAATTTATCGACACTCTTCATGAACAATATTGTGCAATGCGATGTTTTCTTTGAACTTGTCTTTTTCTCAGAATGAATGGTCATACAGTAGCAAGAAACAGTATGTAAACCTTTTGGAATTTCATGGTTTTCTGCATTAATTTGTCTTAAAATGTGATTCAAGTCTAAGACTTCATGTAAGTCAAGGGTATTGACAAATATAATGCGGCAAAAATAATAACACAAAAACATTTAGATCTTTCATGTCATTCAACATAAGAAAATAGGAAAATTAAAGGTAAGCGAACTCAAGTGAAATTAATAACTTGTTGACCCCCGCCTTGGCAGTAAAAACCTCAACCAGGCGCTTCCTATAGCTGTGGATCAGACCTGCCCATCGTTCAAGAGGAATTGTAGCCCATTCTTCCTGGCAGAACTGCTTCAGCTCTGTCATACCTTTTGGACATCTCATGTGTATGACTCTCATCAAGACATTCCATAGCATATCTATTGGGTTGAGGTCTGGGCTCCGACTTCACCACTTCAAAAGGCGGATTCTGTTTTTGTGATGTCACTCAGAGAGTTTTACTTCTACAGAGTTTCAGCTGATGTACAGACATTCTCACATTTTCTTGAAGAATTTTTTGACACACTTGAGAATTCATCTTCCCCTCTATGACTGCAAGCTGGCCAGGCCCTGAGGCAGCAAAGCAGGGCCAAATCATGATGTTTCCTCCACCATACTTTCCACCACTACTCCACTCATACGTTATGGTTGGGATGATGTTTTCATGATGATGTGCAGTGCCCTTTTTACGTCAGATGTAGTCCTGCGTGTTCTTTCCCAATAGTTCAATCTTAGTTTCATCTGTGCACAAAACATTTTGCCAATACACTGTGGAGTGTCAACATGCTCTTTCTCAAACTTCAGGCATGCAGCAATGTTCTTTTTAGTAAGCAGCGGCTTCCTTTGTGGTATCCTGCCATGGACACCCTACTTGTTCAATGTTTTACAGACTGTAGATTCATGAACACAGATATTAGCCAGTTCCAATGCCTTTAAATCTTTGGCTGTCATTCAGGGTTGTTTCTTTACCTCGTTGATGAGTCTTCCTTGTGCTCTTTGGGTCATTTTGACTGGGCGCCCACTTTTTTGGTAGAGTAGTGACAATTCCAAAATGTCTCCATTTGCTGTGCCCTGATGAATTTCTAAAGTCACTTTAAAACCATTATTTGAAATCACTTTGTAAACCCTTCCAGCTTTATGTAAATCAACAATTCTCGATTGTAGATAGTCTGAAAGCTCTTTTTGGCGAGGCATGGCTCACATAAGCATGTGTTTTCTTAAAGAGAAACAAAAAAGTTTTCATCCATGTGTTTTCTGAAATCAACACAGGGTCAAAATTATACACACAGAGTCAAAATTATACACAGAGAGTTGAAAATATACAAACAGCACACGTAAAAATTTGGAAAAAAATGTTCCTCAGCAAGCTTTCAGCAAGCCATCAACAAGCATCTGTCAGAACTCGGGTTGGATATTTGATCATTCTTTTTGGCAAAATTCGACCAAAGATTAACTATATTTCTTGGTTTCTTTAAACAGACCTAACTTTTTTATTTTTTTGGATCCAAAAGCTTAATGCATTCCTGAACGAGCTCTGATGTGTTTGAGTTCATATGATTTAAGGTTCTGCTGAAGAAGGTCCTGTCGTTTTCCTTTGCCCTCATTATTCCATCTACAGTAGTTTATGCAATGCACCAGCACCACAGGCAGCAAAACAGCTCCAAAGCATGAAGTTGTTTCATGTTTAACAGTTGGTATAGTGTTCTCAGGATTGAATATCCTACCTCTACCCCTCTAACCATACCTCTGGTCAAAACTTTCTTCCTGAAGGATTTATCTTTGTCCATGTGGTCAGCTGCAAACTTTATTTGAGCTTGAAGATGTGGATTTTGGAGCAGGGGCTTCTTTCTTGGATGGCAGCCTTTAAGTCCATGGAAACATAATACTCACTTGAATGTAGACACTAACACTTGTGTTTCAGCAGCTTTGAGTTTATAGCACATCTGTGTGGTTCCTGAGTTATTCCTGACCATATGGACCAATTTCCTCTGATCTCAGGGTGACAATTTGGGTGTTCTCCAGGTCTTAGCAAAGTGGACGCAACTTAGAAAAAAATATCTCCCAATAACATGTACTTTGTATACAATTGCTTGAACTAATCTTGGAATCTGCAGTTGTTTAGAAATGGCTACAAGAGACTGGCTTGTAGTATATATCTATTATCTTCTTTCTCAGAACAAACCCTTTTAATGTTTTTTTTTTTCCAATGTGATATCTAAACATTGCTCGACTTAATGTTCCCTATGGTCCATTTATATATTTAATATGTTTAATAATGCGTTCTTAATAATGCCAGCCACCAACCACATCTTTTCGAAACTGCTCGCTCATGCACCAACACACACTTGGAGGACAGCGTTATCCAAGTGTCCCCCTGGAACATTACATCAGAGACGCTGCTTTTTTCCGAGCTCCGCCAGATTGACCAATTTTCCAGCTTAATGTTCTAACTTTTTCGTCCTCTTATAAAGAGTGAACATATAACAGATAAGTATTTTATAATATATTCACTCGAAACGGCTGTTACATCGTTAAGTTTTATTTGTTCTGCAGCACACTGCTTCTAGCCCGGCTATTCCATTAGCATCGCTAGCCCGTTAGCCCGGCTATCACAAGTTTGCCTACGCTTTTTCACACCGATTATCTCCGTTTTTAAACACTATGTCGGTTGTGTGTCTGCCTCTGAGTGCAGGTGAGGATACAATGAAGCTGCACTCGGTGGATTTGGAGCTGGAGGCCGTGGAGAAGCAGATTTGCGACCTACAGGTGAAGCTGGCCCAGCTACAGCAGCGGAAAGCCACGCTGGAATCGTCATGGACCGACGCTCACCTGTCCCAGGTAAATTCTCGGCATGACACAAATTCTCTGACAACCTCAACCCCGCGTGTTTCTCTGCCAATGCACCAAGGACGCGGCCCGCCCAGGTTTCCTTCACCCCGGCGCCGGGATACCACGGAGCCTGGATACAGCAGCAGCAGAAGACGCGCGCCAGGCCCCCGGCGAGGACCTCTCCCCCTTCGCCACGACCCGTCTTCGAGACCGCGACCTGAAACCGCTGCGCTCCTCTTTGTGAGACGGTACACGATGCGCTGATCATCGGAGACTGATCATCGGAGACTACCACGGCTAAAGGTAAGGTGCGCACTCGCCGTTTACCTGGTGCTCATGTTCTTGATGTCACTGCCCAGTCTCCAAGACACTACGAACCATCTGACTGGCAGTAAGTCATACCTTAGATTCCAATCATTTTAGCCACATTACAACTAACTTACAACTATTGCCATCTCAGGGAGTTTTTCCTTGCCACTCGCCTTCACCCTTGGCTTGCTCATCAGGGACTATCTCATTATTATCCAGACACATTTTTCTCACACATACACAGTTCCATAAATTTTCTTTTCAAATTTTCTTTTAGGTTTTGTGAAGCTGCTTTGAGACAATGACCATTGTTAAAAGCGGTATATAAATAAAATAAAATTTAATCGAATTCTTCTATATTAAAAGGATGCAGGAGCGCAAGCCGAGCATTTACCCATGTTTTAATACATTGTCCCCCATGGTCCCTTTGATTCATCCATTACATTAAGAAATATTTAATATCCTAAATAATGGTACCCATTATATTAAAAGTCCATGTATCCACATCCCATTGGTAGGTAGCACAAAGGAGTTATTAGTCATTTGTTTTGAATTATGATACACCGGGTGCAGATACTGTACGTGCTACCACTTTCTTGTAGAGAAAAACTGCTTACAATTCACATACAAAAACATTGTTGTGTTCATTTCACCATCTCCCATGAGGCCATGCCCTGCTGTGGGCTGCAGAGGCACATATTTACTGTTTCACATTCGTTCCTTTGGGAAATGTAAAAATCCATTCAAAGCACAGAGGGTTAAGAGCTTTGCACATGGGCTCAGCACAACAACAAGGCCCATTACCTTGCTTTCAGGTTATTTAGGGGGTTTGAATTCACAGCCTTTCACTTATTACTGTATCTGCTTCACTACTCCTATTTAACATACTGTGCCATGACCTTTACTGTGTATAGAAAAACGCTATTGTGTTATATACCGTGTCGAAGAATTGGGATTCGGTTTCAGTGCAAGCTTAAAATATTGGATGTCGAGATGTAAAAGTAATGTTTGCACTAATGCTGGAAATAAATAAATAAATGATTGATTGATTGATTGATTGATTGTCTAACACTGCCTTTTGTTTCTAATTACTTCCTAATCTAAAATGTTTGTACTTGTGCAATACATTTTTATGTTGGGTTTCACACATTTGCAGATGCATTATTAAAATTAAAAAAATCTAATCATTCACTCACTCTTTAGTGCTTTATCCTGTATTTAGGGTCGCGGGGGGGCCTGGAGCCTTAGGGCCTTAGGGCACGAGGATGGGGTGCCAATCAATCGCAGGGTACACACACATACACACACTACGGGCAATTTGTGAACGCCAATTAGTTTAATTTGGACTGTGGGAGGAAACCGGAGAACCCGGGAAACCTCCCAGTAAATCCTGGGGAGAACATGTAAACTCCGTGCACACATTTTTTATATTTCATTTCCTCTCACACTGAGAATTGTAAAAAAAAAAATAATAATAATAATAATAATATTTTAGAAATTTTATTTTATTATATTTTTAAGTTTTCCTGTGTCAAAGACAGATTCTCACTTAGCCTGTTTTTTATTTCTATTAAATTTCCATTAATAATGAAGTATGGGTTACGAAGTTACGTTAAACCCAACGATGTGTAGTAAACAAAGATAAGCAACAAACCAACCACCAGGAATGTGGGTCATAATAAAGATTTGTGTGTGTATATATATATATATATATATATATATATATATATATATATATATAGTAAAAGCTAAAATTGAGCTTTTTGTATATTTTTTAAATGTGTAATTGTATTATATATTGGGAAATACAGATTAATTTCATTTTTTTGAAAGTCACACTGGTTATTAAATCTCTCTCAGATTCTCTACCACCACCACCACCTCTCTCTCTCTCTCTCATTCTCTGCTGGTTCACAGTTGACACTGTTGGCTCAGAGTGTGTCACCGTTGGCCCTGTGACAGTTGTACCGTTTACCCACTCTGTGTAATTAGCCCACACATAACAAACATATAACAGAGAACTTAAATTGCCTTCACAGAGCAAAAAATTAAAGCAAAGATCAAAACAACAGCTTCCTCCAGACAAGATGCTCACCGGACAGATTTCTCTGTGTAAGACTAAACCAAGGAGAAGTCAAGGTTAGCACTGATTCACTGCCAAGCTAGGCAACACACACTCTCAGTGTGACTCTCTCAGGCTGGACAGAAGGTTGGCCTGTCCCAGAACCTAACTCACGAGCCTTATACAGTATGCACACTAGACATGAGAGAACTAATTTTCCTCCTAATCAAATGTTGATAATGCATTTTTTTTGGCACGTGCATGTATTATTCTCTAAATAGATAAAGGATTTTAAAGTGCAACTCTAAAATTGGATGTCATACTGTATACAGTGGATTACAAAGTTACACTCTTCCGTCATATCCCAAAATAGAACCGACTGAATCGTCCAAAAACCCACCTTCGAGGAAAAGCTCATTCTAAGCCCATACTGAAGAGGGTGAAGAATGGAGCGAGAATAAATGGAAAGGTGTTTCGTGAGAGTTACAGGAGGCTGTGATAAATAGATGAAGAGAATGAAAGAAGAAGATAATGAGACAGAGGAAGATAAAGAGTGCGTTGTCACACTGACCTGGAGAGCTGTGAGAGGGGTGCTAACAAAGAAAATCGTGACAGAACAAACAGTGTGGAGTTCAGGAGCCAAAGAAAGACGAAGAAGATGAGGGTGTGATAAAGCCGGCGAGAAATCTAAATACAAACCCAGATGTGAGCTATCATCATTTCTACTCAACGTTAGACAGACCTAATAAAAATGAGATATTTTATATAGTATCTTGTGAGATATAAAGAGAATCACCCCAAAAAAAAACTGAGACTGAGTTTATTAATAAACACACATCATTAGCTAAACTCCATAGAGGGAAAAAAAACTTAGTTTGCCAAACAGAATAATATAACATGGATAAATCTGAACTTATCAAAACAATGTGAAACTTTACTCAGTGCATAAAGAAAATCGAAAGGATCTGGTGAGCTGGAGCACACAACCTTACCTTGCTGGTTGAGTTGCTGTGTGCTCTTGCTCCACTGAGAAAGCCCTACGATGGCCACCATCTTAGCCCCGAGGCTGGAGCGGCGTTTTTTAGTCCCGCCAGTATCAGTCCCGGTGCTGCTCGGGCTCTTCTCCAGGCTGTACATGGTGCCACTGATGCTTGAGCTGCGTATCACGTTGCGGCCCGATGCCACACTCATCCCCCCAGGGCTGGGCACGTCTACTGAACCGCTGAGCATCATGGGCTGGCACGTGGCCTGTAGGCAGGGAGAGTTGGGCTGCTGATTGAGAAGAGAGTGAGAAGAGAGTGAGAAGAGACAAGGTTAAACGTTGACTCTATAATCACACTTCGATAATACATGCATGAAAGCCCTGAATTTAAGGTACGTTATTAAGCAATTCCACTACGAAGAATTACTCATCTGAAGGTTGTGAGTTAATATCCCAGCTGTCCTGTTGTTTACCTTGTGTTTACGTCATTTAACCTTAGTTTGCTTGTGATTTTCTGAGCTTTTCTGAATTACATAGTGCAATAAAGCCACACATCCAAACAAGTGACTCAAATGATTCCTTGGAGCAATCTGAACTGGTCACCAATCAGTCATAACGCAAGCAGCACGTAACATCAAAACATCAATAAATTACTGTATATATCAGTAAACTGATGATAGGGTCATGGGCACCCAAGGGTCTGTCATGCCCACGGGGACAACCCGTCCAGTCTGATCCCAAAGAAAAGCCAATGTAGTACAAATCACTGAAAAAAAGCCTATACTGGCCACAATAAAAAGTCAACCAAACACCCAGTACACCAGAGACCATAAGACAAAGTGCCTAAGACTGCCAACCCATCCTCCAAACTCCCCAACTCCCAATCCAGCAAAGCACCCCTGGGATGCGATCCCATATTCTGATCCATGGAGGCCACAACCTTCAGCACCCAAAGGATCCAATTCCAACATCCCTGTGCCAGGCATCACAGCACGCACCCCAGAGATCTTGTTTAGTCATAGCCAGAGGGACCAGAGCTGTCCCTGCACCACAAGGGGCTTGTAATGATACAGCTGATAAGTGTATATGACCTGTGTATAAAAACATTTAGAAGAAAAGGGAAAATAATATTTATCTGAAAATCATAAAATGTCAGATAAATCATTTCAGTTCCAAGATCTCAAGGCATCTATGTACTGTATAACCCCTTAAAAGCATATCCTTTACAGTCTGTGCTTTTATGTAACACAAATTGTGGCTTCCATGAAAGTTATTGGACACGTAAACAAGCTTTCTCTTGTATTTCACTGGAAGAGGTTGGGAGAATATGGTGCTATGGAAGACTTCCCAGCGACCCACTTTGATTTATAAGTAGGTTTTACTAGATTGATTATTTTTACCTGAAGTTAATATGCTTGAAAGTGAGATTTTAATAAAAGTTAATGGACTGTAGAAGTAAATTTCCACATAATTTCACCTGGAGGTAATTTAACATACAAGGAGATTTTACTAAAACATAAGCGGATGAATGAATGAATAAGAAAATGTACAAGATTTAAGATAATTTGAGGTATTATATGCTAATATACTGATATGACAAATTGTCAATGTATATTGAGTTGATATTGGATTCATTATTCCGTCCATTTTGGTGTGTTTTTTCTTTCTTTTAAAGGCACAGTTTGTTACTGCAAGACCTCTGCATACAAATTTTATCTGTTCCAGAGACGAGGTCTTAAGGCGAAAATTTGTACTGCAACACAAATGTTCCCATAGGAAATAATGTACATGCAGATAATCCGTTCCAGCCACTCAAAAAATATTACCAATATTACCAATTTCCAACTCTATAATCATATTTCTGCATATAAAAACAATCAAAACATTTAGAAAAGACATGTAAATGAAGTCAAATATGAAATAAATAGACAGTAAGCCTCGCTTAACCTTAATTTATGACTCCTTTTGGTAGCGGCTGCTTTAAAAAACAAACTGAAAGTGGCTCCCTTTTTGTTCTTGCTAACGTCCTTGCTAACATTCATAGGACCCAGGATGCTATGTCTTCACTAAATCTTGCACAAACGCAAAAAAAAAGTATATATAAACTCGCTTCGCTTGGCTTTCCACTGACGCAAACAAGTTCTGAACAGCTCCTGGATGTACCGCCGTTTGGTTCGGCTCGGTTTCACAATATGAATTTTTGCCTTAAGAACTAATAAAATTCATATGCCAAGGTATTACTGTATTTGAAATAATAACATCACTACAGTGTTTTTAAAAAGGGGCTATTTTATGAGTGCAGCATTGGTTTTGCCCATCTCAGACACTAAGACAAAATCTTAGTCTTAGCCATTAATCAGTAATTATTTAATGCATTCCTGCCTCCCATCCACACAAAATTTGAAAATGTGTTCATATGGATGGAATAACCTATGATTTATTTACTCTTTTTTTTTTTTATTACCGATGTCACAGCACCAGCTTGTTAGAACCATTGTGGCTGGGTGTTTAATGAATGCACAATGGCTCAACCATGGCTGCGGACCAGGTTGTTACCTCGGGGTCTGTAATTACTTGTTTCAGAAGAAGCATGAAAAATGTTAACTTTTTTTGTTTTAGGGCTCCACGATATGGACCAAAACTATCTCTCAGTACTATTAGACTGAATAAGTGTTCAGCTGTAAGTCAGGCCCACATGTTCGGAGTCATAACCACTTTTTTTTACTTAAAACCATGTGATCAATATAAAATGCAAACACTGTGGAGCTCTGAAGTGTCACAGAGAGAAATAAATGCACATATTAAGGAGATATAGTGATGTACTTCGGGGCAGAAGACTTCACGGCACAGAGTATGACACCCTATGTTCTGCAGTATTTTCATTGGGACATCTTGACTTTTAAACCTAATCCTGTCCATTAGCGCTAGCATGCTAGCATGTTTCAGCATGGGCAGCACAAATCGATATATATACTTGCAGCTGTGAAAGGAAACTGAAGCAGAAGGAGAGTGGGGGCGGGGCTGTATGGGGACGCAGGAAGTAAGTGGAAGTGGGTACCTCAGCGCTGATTCGATTAATATTGCGATTAATCTTGCGATTAATATTGCGATTAATTAATCGTAATTAGAATCGTGATTTTATAAATCTCCCGATTTGATTTCGCGATTTTTCTGATTTTTGTTATAATTTTTAAGACTTGAACCTTTAAAAAAATGATTATACCTCGAAGGCTTTAAACCTTAGCTATATTCAGCAGCTGGGAGGTGGGGCTGTGTGGTGACACAGAGGGAGATTGGGGCAAGGCTGTGTGGGGATGCAGAGTGGGTCGGGCGGGGCTACTCAGAGATGTAAAGGGAGAAAAGGGGCGGGGTTGCACAGGAATACAAAAGGAGATGGGGCAGGGCTGCATGGAGATGCGGAGGAAGAGAAGGGGCGGAACTGTGCGTAGACACAGAGGGAGAATGGGGCAGAGCAGCTCCACACTGACGGAGAAGGAGGATGAGGCGGAGCTACACATAGACGCAGAAGGAGAATGGGGCGTGGCTACAAGGAGAGTTGGAATAAGGAATACTTGGGTCTTTTGAGTTTTTATTCAAGTGTAACGAATTGCCCTATTGTGTTTGCAGAGATGAGAAATTAGGCTTATTTCATGAGCTTGTAAACTCTAATCATGTCTCTCCGTCTCTTTATCTCTCTCCATCCTTTCCGCTCTCCTTCTCTTTATCTCCCACATTATATCTCTGTTTAGTTGTCTCCATTTCTCTCTTTAGCGGACATGCTGTTACAGCTGGGAGAACTTGTAGCGCCGTCCATCATTATTGCTATCTTTTTCTCTACACTGTGTGTGTGTGTGTGTGTGTGTGTGTGTGTGTGTGTTTTAGGACAGCATGCTGCCAGCTCACTCAGGCTCTTCGCTGTCACGCCACTATTAACACACAGGAACATGTACACGCTCCACTGTCAACACTCATACAAGCTGATAGCACCGAGACGCATCCGATACAACAGTGTGTGTCTCTTAATGTGCCTGCGCTGGGCGTCTATGGGCATCCAGAGCGCAATTAACCGTGGCAATTACATCTACTGTAAAAACAGGTGCACACACGTCCTCAAGCTTAACCAGTGTAATCTGCTGTAACTGTAAATTAGATTCCCCAGTATGACCTATGCAAAAACAGCTAAGTAAGTGTGTGTGTGTGTTGAGGGACTTGTTCTCAGGAAGCAAAACTCACACTCTGACAGGCACACAGAACCGAAACCCAGCCTGCTGGTGCCGTCCTTCTGTTCAGACGTTAGCCGAGCCTCATTAGCTCGAATTCTAAAAGAAAGCTAGCAAAAAAAACTAAACTTGTTTCGATCAACTACTTTGTGAAAGCATAAAAATCAAGCCCACCACCCTGCTACAGCTAACATTAATGCTAACACTAAATAATTTGTGAACTCGTCACAAATTATTTTCCAGGATTGTTTTCCCACTGATTTTTTTTTTTTTTATGTTCGTGTTTGTCTCTCAGTGACAACAAAAGAAAATACAGCTCTGCACGCTAACGAGCTAGCTAAACGTAGGATGAATATCAAAGAATGTTAGCAATCACAAAAGCATTACTATGCAAATTGCAATCTTTTCTGCATTTCAAAATACATTTATGAGTAGTAATCTCTATCTCTACGTGTGAATTTGGTTTGTTGGAGGGAACCAACCAGTCACAGAGGAACCAGACCACATTTCATTTCCTTAACATTTAAATATGCCATATTACATTAAAGAATTATATTTCCTTCATGCAAACAAGTTTATAAATCAAATAAGAAATTTGGAAAATACAAACTACTGAGGTAACAGGCCATTCTTTCTTAACTGTGTCTAGTTTAAATTGATTTACAATCAATCCCACCTCCACACCTCCTAAATTATGACTAATAGGCACAGAGCCCACACTTCCTACATTATGGCTGACGGGCACAGAGGCCACACCTCCTATATTACGACTGATAGGCACAGAGGCCACACCTCCTAAATTATGACTGATGGGCACAGAGGCCACACCCCCTACATTATGACGGATGGGCACAGAGGCCACACCTCCTAAATTATGACTGATGGGCAAAGAGGACACACCTCCTACATTATTACGGATGGGCACAGAGGCCACACCTCCTACATTATGACTGCTGGGCACAGAGGCCACACCTCCTACATTATTACGGATGGGCACAGAGGCCACACCTCCTACATTATGATTGATGGGCACACAGGCCACACCTCCTACATTATTACGGGTGGGCACAGAGGGTACTCTGCCTATCAGTCCCAATAATATAAGCAGGACAAAAACATTCATTGATATAAAATATAGAGGTCATGCTTCCTTCATTAGGATTAACAAAAGAAAAGCCCACACCACCTTTACTGGAAATGACAGGTCTAGAGACCATGCGTCCTTCTTTGGGACTAATAAGTACAAAGGCCACTGTTCTGCAAATACTTTCAGGTATATAATACAAATAATTATAAATTATTAATCTAAACAGAATTTTTTTTTCGTTTAGACGTTAATCCACTGTCTAAATAGAAATGAATTATAACTAATATCAAACTGAGGGCCGAGTTTAACATTATGAGGCATGGGAAATATTACATTTAATTATTCTATTAAGGTTCTTTCACTCTTATCTTATCTCTGCCCAGAATCAGGAGTCCCAGCGGCAAACGGTGGTCCACATTAAGTAGTGTGTGTGTGTGTGTGTGTGTGTGTGTATGTAAAAGAAATGGGTTAACAGGACAGTGATGAATGTCCTGGGTCAATCTGTCCTGTGAATAATGATGACCCGTTCACCTCACCGGGATTTAGGCTCCTCCAGTAAGGGAAATAAGACGAGCATGGGTAAACTTTAATTTTCTACAATTTCAGACAATATTTATGTACATTTTTCTTATTTTTGAATGTGAAGTTAATAAAATGCGACTACAAACAAAAAATTTACAAACAGATTCAATTGAAATTTACTCTAAGTGTACAGTAACGACTGGAAGAAATTGTGAATGAATGTGTGTTCCTGTCTTTTTGGCCCGTACTTAATTAATATATTTAAATGTATTCACTTGGCAGATGTGTGTATCCCAAAAGATTTCAAATTGAAGCAGAATTCAATCCAAACACAGATCTGGGCAGCTGAAGAGCCATTTGAGGACCATATGCTGGCTATCAGGAAGTCATGAGACATGAAGCAAAATCCTTCTTGATACTATCTTCATACAGTACGTTTTTATCGCTTATGAATACAATATTCTTTATAATTTTTTTTGACAAAATGAGTTACTGCCACTATTTTGGTTATGATGATGAATGAGAAGAAAATTACTGTATTTGTTTTAAGTTTTTTGCACATTTACATAAAACCATTAAGAAATTAAGTAGAACGTTTTATCAAGGAAGGCGTGTTCAGGGAATATAATACTGGTTTAATAGAGTTAATAAATAATATTAGCTGCAACACAAGATAAAACGAGCACATGAAGCGATGCCTCCCATCATGCATAGTGTCCACTGTACAAGCCTCTGGAGACAGTGTTATGATCTGGGGTTGCTTCAGTTGCTCAGGTCGAGACGTTATGGGGCAATAAAACGAAGTCAGCTGACGACCTGAATGTACTGAATGTCCAGGTTATCACATCTATGGAGGTTTTTTTCCTTATTTCCTCTGGCATGTTCCAGGACCCGCGTTGTGAAAGAGTTGCTCTGGGAGCGTGAGGAACCTTTGGGATGTGCTGGAGAAGACTGGACTTTACACTGTGGTCTGAGTCTCTCATAAGATCTGAGACAGTGAATATTGTGATGTGGTTAGCGCTGTCGCCTTGCACCTCCAGGTTCTCGGTTCGATTCCCGTCTGCCCCATGTCCTGCCCCATGCTTGGTGGGTTTCCTCCAGGTACTCTGGTTCTCTTCTCACAGTTCAAACACATGCAGATTAGGCTACCTGGTGTTTCCGAATAGTGTATGTGTTTGTGTGCCCTAGGATGGATTGGCGCCCCGTTCAGGGTGTACCACGCCTCATGCTCTAAGTCTCCTGGGGTCGGCTCCCGTCCCCCTGCCACCCTGTATACAGGATAAAGCGGTATAGACGATAAAAGATAAAAGTGGTTCAACAATATTTTAGTCTGTGTGATTGTATTTTATTTTTTTTGCCAGGCTGTTAAAGTGTTAAAGAGAAAACATTTACTCTATTAGTCGGTTATTTTTCGAGCTGTTTTAACTACCGTTAATGGAAACATAACGACTCGACACTTGGTTCAACACTTCAGCGTAAACATTGCTCTTTAAGTCACTGTTAATAGAAATTGCCTACTTTCATTTTCTTTAAGTGCCTCATGCATACGGTCGCTGAAATCGGCCTGTATTTGTGGAAAGTGCGCATCTCCACCTCTCTGTGTTTATCAGTTAGAGGTGTGAGTTCTAACAGTACATCAGGCCTTTACACACTCCTTTGATCATCTCCTGAGGTTCTCTCTCCCTTACAGTACCTTACAGCAATTAGGACCACACGCGTAGACACGGGACCGAACCGAACTCGTTGCTATGATAAAATTTCCATTTGATTTTCATTTCAAAGGCGCACAAGCGAGGCGCCGACTCCTGCTTATGATTATTATCAGTCAGCGAGCCAGAGTGATTTATTCCCAACAAGGAGGTCCATGGCGCCAAGCCTAAAAGCACTTCAGCTCAGACTTCAGATCAAAGAAGTGTGTACATGCATAAACACACACACACACACACACACATGTACAAACACAGTTGTAAAATAAGAGCTTGTGTGACAACCTCTCCACTCCCACGGCTACTCCATAAATCTATAGACACTCATCCGCTCTCTTTTCTTCAGGCTTACTATCCTGAAATCGAGAGAGAACGTTACAGGAGGAAGGTAGCGAGAGACGACTCATTCCATTTAGACACAATAAAAGGTCAGACGTAGTTTAACCTTTAACTAAATGATCCCAAAGGCAATAAAATCACTTTCTGAGCAGCGTGTTCTGCCAAGGAGTGGAGCGGTTATTCAACATTTTATTCACCTTGACAATAAATAAATAAATAAATGATAATTTAGCATTCATGCATATGCATTTAAATGTTAATGGAATTATTGCCAATCAATATTCTGGTTCAAATGAATGATTTCTTTGGCAGCAGTGCAGCTGTGAGACAAAGGTTTATGTTCCGGTGGGTTATCTTTTGAAACTAAGTACTAAGTTGTTGTTTTTTTATTATTATTAGTAGTAGTAGTAATAGTACAGTAATAGTATTTATGGACTTTATGGAAGGACTTAATAATTGATTAATTATTAAACAATCCAAACTACTAGCTTTAAATAAAAGAGTATAACATTTAACTTTTTTTTATAACTTTTTTATAACTTAAACAAAAAGCTACATTGTCACGTACTGTACTGTATCTCCGTCATCCGCCATAATTATTATTTCTCAACAAACCGAGCAAATAATTCACTCCTACCACACGGGATGAATATGTGAATATAAATAGTTCAGAGTGAGCCACCTGTAGGATCATAATAAAACAGACGTTCGGGGCCTTACGACTAATTCGCGCTTACTGTGTAAGAGTGTGTAATGAGTGTGTTTGAGACTAATCCGCCTACGGAGTTTGGAGAAAATGGCAGAAAATCGGAGGCTTTTAACGTGTGACAACCGAGCCTGATGTGTTCTGCCAAGGTTAGCTTTTTAACAATTAACGACTAGCTAATTCAACCTTATTCCATTTACAGTACTACATGGCTGCTTTCCGAAGAAATACATTTACTCCAGAATATTATTATTCAATTATTATTAATACTAGTTCCACGCTTCTGCAATGCAAAACAGCTCGGCTGGATTGTTCTTCATTGCAAAACGAGACAAGGTTAAAGGCGTAAAACTATTAATATACTGTAAAGGCTTTCATTAAGTTGTTAACAGATCAGGTTTATTCAGATGTTAATATTCTTCTAAATGCTTTGACTTATCAATCAGGATTAAATCGAATGAACCAGTGCTGTATTGGGATCAAGGATGGGTTACGTTTTGACTTTAAAGCTTCGTCTTGCTCATTAAGGCTCTCAGACTTTCGGATTCAACATCTGGATTTCTACAGCTGGATTTCAGTAAAGCTGCTTCATGTATTTAAATAACTTTGGTATGTACTGTAATACTACATGCTTACAATAGACCGAATAGTGGTAATCTACATTATAGACAAAATAATGGCGCCCACAGTCCACTGCTCATGAATCAAGCTTATGATTCTTAGAACTGCAGTAGAATTTCCATAGAATAATAGAAAGGCAAACTTACAAACACAGTTTTTATAGCTATCCTGACTAAACTAGCAGGGTCAGCCAATGTAGACAGTGGATAGGGTTAAGGGCCTTGCTCAAGGGCCCAACAGCAGCAACCTGGCAGAGCTGGAGTCCGACCTTTTAATCAGATTTATTACTTTATTATAATTAAAATATTAGACTTGGAATTTTAGACAAAAATGGCATTTCTGACAATCATTAAACAAAGCAGCTTTTCAATATTTGAAAAACTGTATGTTTGAACCCATAAAAGTCACTAATTAGATATCATCCACTTGATCCCTATTCAAAACACAAAACAAAATTTTATGAAAATGACCATAAGTAATAATTACTGTAATTACTGTTATTAGCCCTGCTATTAATAATAAAGGCGGCCAATGGCCAAGTCAAGCTCCAGCTGAACGATCAAGATGACCGACGACTACTTAGCGCACGCTGAAGGTCTAACAAAGAACAGCTGAAGGAAAGCTCTTGGCATGAGTCACCGTATTAAACCTTCAGCCACCTTTAACCCAACATTATCACATAAGAGGAAAAGCGGTGTGACAGCTGTGAACTGAATCATAAATTAATTTCCAGTCTAAAACTGCCAGAACAGGGTCTCAGCATAGCAGCAACCTCTATAAAATGAGTTTAGTCCCCGAATAGAATTGCTGCAACAGGTGCACAAATATACTGTAACACCTCACATCAATGCAACAGCAAATGGACGACTGTAACTGACCAGGAATCCAGCAGACGCTTCAGATTTTGACGAGCTACTAGTAGATTTGACTTTTGGAGTCACATACACATGCAGTTACACAATGTGGAAGAATTAAAGACTTTTACGTTTTTCATATATTTAAGTTAATATTTGTCACATTTATAGTACTGAACAATAAGCAGTTTATTCGTTGCATGTCCCAGCTTTTTGTAAGAAGGCAGGGGTCAAAGTGCAAGGTCAGCCATTTTTACGGCACCCCTGGAGCAGATGGGGTTAAGGGCCTTACTCAAGGGCCCAACAGCGGCAACGCCGTGTTTGTCAAATGGCATGTTATTTTTGTCTCCAAGTCCAATATTCTAGTTATAATAAATCAATAAATACAAAATATAATATCATATAAAATAATATAATTTGGTGTACGTCCCATGACCATTGGTGATAATTACTGTACAGTACCAGTCAAAAGTTTGGACACAAGTCTGGATTTATGTTCAACATTCTAAAACGATGCAGGAGTTTTTCTAAACTATAAAATAACATCGAATTAGAATATTTAAGTATCAACAACAACAACAGACAGTTATTATTTTAAGACACGAAAAAGTTCTTGCAAGAACAGTATTAAGTATTAAGACCTTCCCAGGAAAGCAAGACCAAAACGTACCTCTGCTGCAGAGGAGAAGTTCATTTAGAGTCACCAGCCTCAG
>JAOVVA010000012.1:17331807-17343616 GCA_028565275.1 Leiocassis micropogon
AGACACACGTTTGCATGTAAACAATCATTGCGCGGACACACACACACACACACACACACACACACACACACACAAAGATAGATAGATAGATAGACATACGTTTGCATGTAAACAGTCACTGCGCGGACACACACACACACACACACACACACACACACACACACACACACACACATATATAGATAGATGGATGGATGAATAGATGGATGGATATTCATATGTTTGCATGTACACAGTCATTTCACATCACATGTGCACACACACACATACACACACACACACACACACACACTGCTCAGCTCTTCAGTGCGTATTGGTGATATTTATTCGGGGGTTTTGGAGGAAAACTGCATGGCCATACTCAAGCAGGAAGTGGCTTGTTGCATGAGCAGACTGGTTTATCTAACTTCACAAACGAGGGCGGAGAAGCCCAGATGAAGCTGCCACCGATGTGGCTAACGCTGCTGCTCACAGAGCGCTAGCGGAGCAGGAAGCCTAGAAGCCGCAGAGGAAGTTCTACGCAGCAGTGCTGCAGGCCTGTGTGGAGCGGGGTAAAGGGCTCTCATATCTGACCTCCTCTCTCTCTCTCTCTCACGCAGCCGTCGTACTCATCTGATTATTACACTGTGATAAAGTGCTAACTCAGCATTTTTGTGACCGAGATAGCTCCCTGAGAAGTAGCGGGGACAGTGACCACAGAGTAGCGGTGTGTAAACAGACCTGTTTTTTTTTTTCTTCTTCTTTCTTTCCCTCGAGTGTGCGTCTGTGTGTATGCGTTCGTGTTACGGTACCTCTTTAAGCTGGTCGGCGCAGCCCCAGGACGCCGAGCGCTGGTGGGTGTTCCTCAGCTTCCTCTCGGACGAGTCTTCACTCCAGCATCTGGGAGTCTGACACAACACACAGGCAGCACAGTTAATATCGGCGAAGAATTCATAATGCTGTAAAAAAGGACTTGATTTTTGTTGCATATTCGTCGCACTTAAAGGATTTACATCATCAAACAAATTTTTAATATTTAACAAAGATAACCAGAGTAAATATAAAAAGCAGTTTTTAAATAATGAGTTCATTTATTAAGAGAAAAAAAACTAATAACTAGCTGTTCCACCCTTGATGACAATAACTGCAATCAAGTCTTTGTGATAACGAGCAATGAATCTTTAAGATCTCTGTGGAGGAATTTTGGCTCGCTCTTCTTTGCAGAATTGTTTTAATTCAGCCACATTAGAGGGTTTCTGAGCATGAACGGCCTGTTTAAAGATCTCCATCGGATTTAAGTCCAGATTTTGACTAGGCCGGTCCGAAAAATTTATTTTGTATTTTACTTAAAATGGGGAAACAGGAATGGGGCAAATACTTGATTTGTATGATTATGGCAACGCATTTATACATTCAGCATTCAGTGTTTTGCATACGAACATCGGTGGCTCAGTGGTAGGTTTCTCGCCTGCCATGTGAAAAACCTGGGTTCAGTTCCCACCCAATATCCAAACCCCAGACAAACACTGGACACAGTCCTGGTCCCAAGTCCCATAAAATGGGAGGGTTACGTCAAAAAGGGCATTTGATGTAAAACCTGTGCATGTTGCGCGAGGATCGGATGGACCCCATGTCTGGAGCAGCCGAAAAATTAACAACATTCAGTGTTGCACATAAACCTGTTTGTTTTCCAGAGCAACTAATGGAAAAAAAAATCTGAATGGATCGGTTTGCGACTAAAGGATACGAATGCGAGCGTTGTTTACATGCACAGTGGTAGACGTGAGTCCCGAAGACTGCTTTTTAGAGTTCTAATATTTATAAAATTCTGTGAGCTAAAAAACGAAGTCAAACTCATCAAAGTGTGAAGCGAAATGCAGCTTTAAACCAACACAAAAATAATACACAAAAGATTAATTAATATAATCATCTTTGTGAATTCTTCTAAAATTCAATAATAATTGCAGTGAGAATTAAACTTAAAGCTATCTCTTTATTACCCTCATGTGTGTTTTGTAGAAATCTAACAATGACAACACCGTTCCCCTAGTGAAGCATGGTGGTGGGAGCATCACATAGAGTATTATTCTTAGTTTCTTGGTTGCTTCTCTTGTTACGGGGTTGCTGAATATTACCGGATGACCTCTTTTTAACACTAAACCACGATTGTGCCATATGGGGTGTTTTAATTTTATTACCGTCTGATACTTTCACACAACTTGGACTTCTTTTGAACAAACTGTGTTCCTCCTTAGCTCCTTCATCAACTTTCACCACAAACAGATGTGGTAATACTGAGATCACATGACGTTTTGATTGCATACTGTACAAGTAGACCTCATTCAAATATGTGGAGGGAAGAAGACAAATCGGGTCGAAAGTTGAGTCATTTTTGTGTCAATGTAATAAAAGTTAAGTGCTAAATATTTCTAGAGAAACAGGATGTTTTGGACAGAAGCACTCCCCCAGCTGTGCAAGCAAGATGCCCCAGAGGCTGCAGGGAAAACCCATTACAAATCACATGGGTGATTTCTATTATTTCATCCAGCTCACAGAAGCTAGCGTGAATCTAAAACCTCACCGATGCATATTACAAACTTGGAGCCGAAATGCGCTTGAATAGCAGATTAGAAATAGCGACGTCTTGGCCCCCGAGTGATTAATAAGTTATAACGACGAAGCAGACGGCTATAAAAAGAAGCCGCCATCTCTCATGGATGACGTATGCACTGCCCTCCTCAGGCAGGAGGGGAAAAAGGACAAAGCTTTTTTTGTTTTCTTCTGAATCATCAGCAGCTGACCGATCAGGTGTGCTTTACCAGCCTTCCAGTGTGTATCGCTACGATTCTGGCTGGTGCAGTAAAATATATTGAAGAAAGAATTAAAAAAAAAATGTCAGTTGGCCAAAGCTGAGCCATATTTGGAGCGCTCGCAGCTGTAGCAGGTCTCTCAGAAGACTCCATTCATCAAGAAGATGGAAGTCACGTTTCAAAGACAAGCCTTTTATAGATGGACAGAAAGATCGGCTTTAGAGACGAGGAAACTCGGAACGGCTTTGAAGGCAATCTCGTCGACTTTCTATTAAAAAGGAGCCAAGAGAGCTCGAACCGCAGCCAAGTCCTTTCACCACCTGCCCGGGTGTGTGTTTCCCAGCACAGTAAAGCCACACCACAGCTCTCACAGCTCTGGGATTAAAGACAGACGCAGAACAGAAAGAAAAGGCTTGAGCCAAGAAGAGCTGGTGCACATGTACCAAATTTTACTGCTAATATTACACGCTTCATTCCTTTTCTGTCCCTGTTAAGTGCAAGGGATTGCCTCAGACTGGATTTATTGCTCCATTTAGTTGCATGTTTAGACATAAAAAAAGAAACATTAATAAACTATTTAAAATTTATTCCAATTATTTGGCAGACCTTTTTATTTGGCAGTCTCCTTTATACCTATAAATATTATATTACTATTAAATTGTCAGCTTACATGTACCTTAAAACATATTTTAATTACATTAATATATGTAAGTCATTGGGTTTTTAACCTGAAACTAGCTATGTGTATTTTTATTTCAATTTATATTCATCAAGTTATTGGCATTTTGGGAAATTTGTTAAATTTACTTAACTTTGTTTAGGTAATTAGTTTTTTACTTTTTTTTTAATTAATTTTAGAAAGCACTAAGAAAGCACTCTTCCATTTATTATTATTATTATTATTATTATTATTATTATTATTATTATTATTCCATCCAGGAACCTCTGTGGTCCAAGTATGGATCATGGAGGCCAATTGTGACCACTGTATTTATTATTATTATTATTATTATTGTTATTATTATTATTTGACGCAGTAGCAGTAATAGTAATAAGAATAAGTAGCAGCAATAGCGAAAGTAGTAGAAGTAGCAGCAGCATTAATAATGTTGGTAGTAGCATTAGTAATACTACTGGTGGTGGTGGTGGTAGTAATAGAATAAAATTAATTGATTTCAACTTATTTAAAATTAATTTTATTCACTTATAATTGTGTTTTGTCCACAGTAATCAGTCCCACCTTTAAAAAAAAATATGGATTTATTTTGCTATAAATAATAAAAAGATGTCAGAATGCACTTAAATAAATAATGACATCTTACTTAATAAGCATGTCTTATCCTTATGTTAATTGTAAAAGCTTGGACATTCTGGTCATTCCACCATTCTGTGCTAAATTACCCAAAGAATTCTAGATTGGTCAAAAGGTGTTGGTTAATTTCCCAGCTTGTTTCATGGACTCTCCACCACATTTAATGTCGCTATAAGTGCATAAACGTATGATCTGTTTTTTTCTTTATTCAATCGAAACTGTTTGGAAATTGCAGTGGTATAAGAGGAGTAAAGTACTTTGTAATGTGTTATAAGAAAATCAGCAATAACTAATAGTAACAATATGTTGATAGTTGTAGTAGCACATCCACAATATTGCTAATTTTGCCTCAGTGTTAATAGGAAGCTAAAAGAAGTGGAACTTTCTAATGCTTTTCAGTAGCTACCAATTTTATATTTAAATCAATTTTATATTTTTTATATAAAAACGCATAATGTAAATTTGAAGCTATATATATATATATATATATATTTTTTTTTTTTTTTCATACAGTTTAATATCAAATGCATATTGCAGCACAACTAACCTTTACACCTTCAGCAGGTTGGTTTATTTATGCCAACGATGAATAACTCATGTAAATCTGAGACACCTTATTCTTGTACATTTATTTTCCAGCCTACATGTGTGATCTATACCTCACCCAGTTCAAAGGCACTTCCAGGAAATATGAAAATCAGCATATCTGTGCAGAAGTGTGAGATATGCATTACTCATATGCACTGAGAGTTTTGCTAAAACGAGACGAACAATCGTATACGGATGAAAATTCTACTGCCTATAGACATTATACAGTAGAGTGCTGGCCAAACGTATTGAGACAGAAGTGAAATTCAAAAACATTTAATGACGTTTTTTTTTTTTTTTTTTTAAATAATGACAATTAAGATGATAAGAATGTTTTTAGATTTCATGCATTGCTTATATTAGCTATACGACAATTGATATTTAGTATGAAGTCATTTGTTTGGCAAAACCTGCTAGATCCGGCTGAGTCAAAAAGAAAGGACAGTCTCGATCAATCCATTCCTGCTTGATTGCTTCCTGAAGATCATGTACAGAAGAAGGTTTCTTGACTGCTACTGCCTTCTTCACCTTTGTCCTACACTTTCCTATTGGATTTAAGTCTGGAGATGACCCAGGTCATGGTCCTAGAAGCTGAATACCACTGACACATGCACAACCTTTCAGCCAGATAATTGGCTTAAACTAATTGGTGACATCGCCTGTTTTGTGCAACCATAATGCATGGCATATGTTGTCTTAATACTTTTGGCCACTGCTAGAACTGAAACAAAAAAATAAGCATGCTAGCCTGGCCTTAAATATTACAAAAACCAAATGCCACAGTTTATACCCAAAATGGTGACCTATGGCCTTTAGTCTGGGTTTATTCTTAAATCCTATAGTCTGTATTAATGCACTTTTTTTTTTTTATCTTGATGACAATTCGATTTCTAGCTAAAACACATTTCCTGGTGAGGTAGCTAAGGAATGAATGATTCGTCCACCCCTTATCAAGCTAACGCTAACGCTTATCAAGCTGTCTGACCTCATGCTTAAAGTTCAGACTCGTGCTCTTTGTTTAAACCTTGCTCAGAGCACATCCTTACAAATATTCATACTGAAAAAGCAGCAAAACAGGGTCGATTTGCATGCTGGGTAGATTTGCAGCTTTGTAGGAGTGTGTCAGTGTGTGTGTGTGTGTGTGTGTGAGAGAGAGAGCAGAGATCCTGTGTGGCTTTGGTTTGTGTGTGCAGCAGTGAAAACAGGATGCATGTGAGATCATGTGAGCGCACAGCGAGTGACTCCTCTACCGGCTTTATGAGCTGGGTGATCAAGTGGAACCGGGTGCCTTAAAACAACACTATAAATAAAAAGAGAGTGCCTGGTTTAAATCAAAGGGCGTAAAGCCTGAAAAAACAACAACAACAACAACAACAAAAAAAAACAACGGCTACAGTATACTACTTTTCAGGCTGGATTGTGGGATGAGTGTTATTTAATATTTAAAACGTTTACCTTTTAATAAAGGAATTAGAGGAGAGAATTTTGAGCTTTAGTGTTTGTTTTTTTTACATATAAGGCACGTTCGAGAAACTGGTGTTGTGCTGAAATCAGACATGGCGAGACATGGCGAGACATGGCGAGACATGGCGAGACACACGTGGATTGGACGACGACACCTGAACTGGCCGATCGTTCAGGAGAAAATCAGTGTTTCGTTTTTTCCCCACAGATTGTTCATTATTGTCGGGTGAAAAACAATGCTGTCCTGTTTGCACAAGTCCAAATTCAAATGGAATTCAAATGTGATTGCTGTGACGCACATACGTGGTAGGAAGTGGATGAAAATGTTTTTTATGACTGTCTGTGACTTAAAAATAGAACTTGCAAAAAAACAAACAAAAAAAAATGGCCAAATACATAAGTATTAAATAAAATCTAGGTCGCAGCAACAGCATTTGGAATACAGCAAAAAGCTCTGGGTTACTGAACGGAGTGGTCGGGGTTCAAACCCTTCCATCTCCAGGTCACCACTGTTCGGTCCTTGGGTGTGACCCGTAACCCTTACGACCCTTAACCCAAGCCTGGTTAGGAAAGTGGGGGGGGGGTTACGACAGGAAGAGGAAAACAAACCTGTGCCAGATCGAATGATCCGATGTCGTGACCCCTGGGATAAAAAAAAGTAAAAATACTGTATGTGTGGGTGGATGTGTGGTAGTTGCAGGGACATTGATAGCATATATAATAAATATTTATATAAATATGGGGATATACGGGTATATTACCGTGAACGCGAGGGGTGTGGGTGTTGTGTAAACAGATCCAAAGTGCCAGCATGGGCAGAGCAGAGTGGCATGGGTCACATCTTAAAATCTGCAGGCGCAGTATGTTTTCAATCCCAAAAGCTGAACCGACATGACCACAGACGATCTGAATAGTTCCGTCGATGTTTCAGGACGCTTATAGATGAAACTGCAATTCGACCAGTTAAATTATTTTCTTTTTAGCACAAGGTTAATGAATAGTTATGAATCACGTTACGATTGGTTGGAGAGTTAGAACAACAACATAAAAGGAATATTTTTACATAGCCTTTTTTTTTTAAACGATGAAAAAAAAACGAAGCAGAGAAAGAATCCAGATCAGGTTCATTAGATCAAGATGTGAGGATGTGGTTTGTGACGTCTTGCCTTGACGGCGCGTGCGGAATGAGTCATCTAATGAAAACCTCTAAACAGAGGTCAAACCCTTACTTATCACTTACTCGCTAATCGTGCCGAGGCGATCATGGTGATTTGATTGGTCCGGACCCGAAATCACTGATCAGATTTTTAGATCTAATTGTGCTCCTAATTTTGGCTGTAACACGAAGGGCGCAGGACTAAACGACATCGAAGCTGTTAAATGACAGCAATATGATGCAAATAAGGCAGAGCATGGAATAATGAGGGTAGTTTTAACAAGAAGTGCAAGACACACACACACACACACACACACACACCAAGTCCCATAATCAGAGCTTTGTCTGTTAGAGGAAGGCGCCAGCCAGGAGGTCGGAAGGTCATCGTACGCAGGATCAGCCCGGCTCCAGCAGGTGCTAAATCTCACCCCGAAGCAGAGGCGTCAAGTGGCAGGTGGGGGTGTTAGATTGCGTTGATTTGTATCTCAGGGACGCACCTGGCGGCAGGTGATCTTGAAGCACGTTTTCGGGGAAAAGCCACATTGGAGTTTCCTACACAGTATGTCAGCAGTCATAGCAGGACCTACAGTACAGTATTATGTTACATCTGTTACCTGTGCAGCTGTCAAAATATTACAAAATGTCATTCGCGACATGAATCAAAAGCATAAATTTGATATTTAAATCCCAACCCGACTGTCCTTTCACGAACACTCGGCTATTTGAATGCAATAGATGAAGGGTGTCGCGTTGGGACGACCACGCCCAGATCATCCAGTACGACTGTCTCTGTTCAGCAGGCCAGTGCTACACTGTGGGATGTCTGGACTGCCTTTCTACTTCTGTAACGCATGTACAGATAGAGACACTCCAACGACACATCTAGATCAAATGCTGAACACAGAGGTCAAATCAGCGTGATCAGATATTATGTGGTCAAAGCCGAAGCCACTAGTTTGACATTAGCCTTAATAATGGGTCACATTTAAGGGAGTTCAAATAAAGTTGACATGCCTAAAGGGTACGGTCCACACTATCACCACAATGAATCGTAGAATCAGTAGAAACTGACACACACACAGGCTAAAAGTCTGACCAAAGACTTTTACATCATTTCCATGTTATTTTCCTTTTGACAACATGAAGATAAAACACCAATCAAAGTTTGGATTATTATTTTTTTGACATTCTAAAACAATACTAGATTTTTTCCAAAACTATAACGTAACACATACGGAATTAGGAAAATAAGTAACAACAAGAACAGGATTGTGTCAAGCGCGTTTGCAAAACCCATCAAGCACCATGATGAAACTGTCTCTCATGTCAGGAGAGCAAGACCAAAACGTACCTCTGCTGTAGAGGAGAAGTTCATTTAGAGTCACCAGCCTCGGAAATCACCAATTAATGTAACAAACAGCACCTCAGATTAGAGCCGTTATGGAGGATTTACAGAGCAGAAGTAGCAGATACATCTCAATATCAACTGTTCAAAGGAGATTGTTGTACATTTTGGATAGTTTTACAGTGTAAAACAGTGTGAAAGAAAGAATTAAAAACCAGGAACGACCATGGATTTAGAAGTTGTGTCCAATTTTTTGCCCGGTAGTGTAGATAAATCACTTATTTATTTATTTATTTATTTATTTATTTTTCCACAAGGCTGTATGATGCTTTTTCCATTACTTATATCATAACTACTTGCTTTCAAATCATAATTTCAATATTTCTATCCTTCATCTTTTAAAATTCAAATACCAACTTAGTTTTATTTTATCGAAATCCTTAATATTGACACGATAACAATTATCAAGCACAAAAAGTAGAAGTACATATCATTCTTTCCTTTCTGTCAAAAAAAAAAAAAACACTTTTTATTTAGACCCAGTCTGCACTGAGATGTCCCACGTGAACAGCCCAATCTTGTCACTTCAGTAGTTGAATCTTTCCAATAGCTCGAAATTCACGAGCTGCAACGGTAATGATTCTCACTATGACTATGATGTGGTCAGTGCTAATTGAAATTAGACTGAAATTTTAGTCATATGGAATCTTTTATTAGTAAAATCTTTCATTTCCAGAAACATTCTGCTTCTACGCTCTATAAACAAAGATGTTTGCTAGTTAGATCGTTCAGATCTTAATTATTATCACCAAGCACACAGTGTGATGCTCTCACCACCAGACACTTTCCAATGCGTTTGAGGCACCAGTTTGAGCGCAGAACATCCTCGAACGTTACGTCTCATCAAGACACACGCTGTTTGACGCACGCTGTTTGATTACTAACTTCAACAAACGCCTAATGACCTTCTAGTGTAGTGTTCCTACCTGTGTGGATTTGTCTTTCATGCACGACGGGTAGAGCACTGAGGGGTCACGAGGCCACTGGCCGGTCAGGTACGGGGCGGTGATGGCGCCTAGAGAGGAAGTGCGTCTGATCCACACCTGCTGGCCTTTTGACCTTTCAACTGTCAAGAGAAAAGAAAAGAGAAAGCGGTGAGAGGACGGGACAGGTGGGAGGACATGAAAGAAGCGAAAGGTGTTATAAAAGAACAGCCGTCGAGCAATTTCGACATTTTATGAGCCGGTCTGTATTGAAGTTGGGTCCTATTTACAACAGAACTGTTAATTGTTAAACCAACGGGTGCAAACAGATACGAGCGGTACTTACAGTATATTCGCACTAGCACACAGTCCAGATAACAATGTGTATATATATATATATATATATATATATATAGTAAAAGTGATATTAAACAATATTCTCTATGGTCAGTGTGGATATTTCATATTATTGACACTAGCCCTGCTTAAAAAGGTTGGATTTGCAAATCATTCCTACTGTATAACACTCTTAATTTAAATGCATCATGTATTCAGCAAACACTTAGTCCTGCTCAGGGTCGTCGCACATCTGGAGCCTATCCTGGGAACTCTGAACATGTGCATAGAATGCTCCACAAATTAGATATCGTATGCCCACAAGGCCCAAGACTGAAGGTTTTTTTTATTTTTATTATTATTGTAAGAATGGAAGAAACTGGAAACCCCAAAGGAAACCCGCAAACCTACATCTAGTACCAACCTATATCAGGATTCACCTGGAGACCCTGAGTCGGGAGAGCAACAGTACAGTACCTGCTGCCACACCCTGGCATAACAGTATCATAAAAGACGTATATGAAACATATGGGACACGGAGAGTCGATGTTATCGAGTTCCGTTTTCATCCGAGCTGTTAAACTAGAATGTAGCAACATGAGATAATATTTTAAAATACAATACCATGAGAAGATTATAATGAATGATAAAAGGTTAGGCAATTAATCATTAATGCCTACCATTAAACCACTAATACCTGTTATTAATATTTAATACCTTACTTTTGCCTTGGTTCAACACAGCGTGCCGAGGACGCATGTCCACCCAGTCTTGCTTATCATTTACCTTCAAGACCAGAAGGACATCTCCTCCTGAAGGCAGCCTAACACCTGATTAAAAAAGAAAAATACCCTCCTTTCAAATCCAGTGGCACAAGATGAGGAAGTGGGACAAGGCCAAACATGTTCCACAAAAACGCGGCAACACAAATGTACAATCTTTTCAACCTTTGGAAATGACAGTATTTAATATTGACACCCCCACACTCTGCGGCAAGGCTAAAAATATAGGAGTGGGAACGATTCTGTCTCTCTGCAGTCTGCTTCAGGCATCTGTGTTAACAAAGCAGACAGCAAAAATGGTTTTATTACTAGTATACGGCCTGTCAGTTCCAGGAAGAAAAAAAAAACAGAAAAAAAACTAAATAAACAAACAAAAAGAAAAACATATGGCCTATGTTCCTCTCAGTAACAGTAAAAAAGGTGTGGCCTCTGTGATTGTCAGTTGCAATAAAGGTGAAATGACATCTGTGTCAGCTGCATCTGTGAACTCATCGTCAAAATGTAAAAGAAGTGAATGCTACTGTATACCTGCCAGTCACATTAAAATTAAAGTGGCCGGTATAAGTCAGTAGCATGAAAGAAGGTGTAGCCTCAGTGCCTGTCAGTCCTTATAAATTAGGTGTAGCCTCTGTGCCTGTTGGTCACTTTGAAGAAGGTGTAGCCTCACTGCATGTCAGTCACTTTAAAGGGAGTGTAGCCTCAGTGCCTGTCAGTCGCATTAAAGAAGGTGTAGCCTTAGTGCCTGTTGGTCAGTTTAAAGAAGGTGTAACCTCAGTGTCTGTCAGTCACTTTAAAGGGAGTGTAGCCTCAGTGCCTGTCAGTCGCATTAAAGAAGTTGTAGCCTCTGCATCTTAAAATGGCATAAAGAAGGTGTAGCCTCAGTGCCTGTTGGTCAGTTTAAAAAAGGTGTAGCCTCAGTGCTTGTTGGCCACTTTAAAGAAGGTGTAGCCTTAGTGCTTGGCGGTCACTTTAAAGATGGTGTAGCCTCAGTGCCTGTCAGTCACTTTAAAGAAGGTGTAGCCTCAGTGCCTGTCAGTCACTTTAAAGAAGGTGT
>JAOVVA010000012.1:17343716-17360686 GCA_028565275.1 Leiocassis micropogon
AAAGAAGGTGTAGCCTCAGTGCCTGTCAGTCACTTTAAAGAAGGTGTAGCCTCAGTGCCTGTCAGTCACTTTAAAGAAAGTGTGGCCTCAGTGCCTGTCAGTCACTTTAAAGGAGGTGTAGCCTCAGTGCCTGTCAGTCACTTTAAAGAAAGTGTGGCCTCAGTGCCTGTCGGTCACTTTAAAGAAAGTGTGGCCTCAGTGCCTGTCGGTCAGTTTAAAAAAGGTGTAGCCTCAGTGCCTGTCGGTCACTTTAAAGATGGTGTAGCCTCAGTGCCTGTCAGTTGCATTAAAGAAGTTGAAGCCTCTGTATCTTTAAATGGCATTTAATAAGGTGTAGCCTCTGTGCCTGCCAGTAACTTTAAAGAAGGTGTAACCTCTGTGCCTGTCGGTCAAACAAAAGGAGGTGTAGTATCCTTACCTGTCAGAAGTTAATTGAGTGTAGCCTTTATACATCTCAGTCAGTAGACTAAGTGCTTGTAAGGCATGTTAAAATTGGGTGTGGCCTCTATGCCTATCAGTCACATTAAAAAATGCGCAACCCATGTTTTAGTGGTTTAGCCACTATGCCTGTTAGGCCCAAGAAATGAGGCGTGTCCTCTATGCTCTATTCCAAATAAAGAAGGTGATAAATGAAACCCTTCACAGAGTCACCTCTTATTTCTATAACTGTATAAAAGTTATCATTTCTCTACAGACTTTTCCTGGAGAGCTGCCTAGCCAGCTGCTATAGCATGAGACTAAATAAAGCCTTTATTTTGACCCTCTTCATCTCGCCATGTTGGCTGGTTGAATTACATCACAGATTTCACAGTGGCTTGACACAGCAGGCTGTTTTAAACTCAATGCCGTTCTGTCTTCTCAGCATCGCACGCCCACTGCAATTATCCCATTGTTGTTACGTTTTTGGCATGTGAACCCCATCGCTGAGTGCTCATTATACAAAATCATAGTGCAGCTGGATTCAAAGGGGACAGTGGGAGTTTTAAGGCCATCTTCTCTCTTTCTATGAGGTGCAGGCTAAGATATTAGAGAGCAAGAGAGAAACAACAGCAGGTTTTCAGTATATACCGGACAGTGATGGGTGAATGCATTTTATCGAAGTTTACAACCAGTTGGATATTAATGAATAACATTTACTCTCCATGCAAGTAGAACTTCTAAAATTCAATTCGATGTGTATAATCTAACAGTCATGCAGCTATAATTAATCTATCCTTTATTCACTACAGTACATATGCATTTCATCATCATTACATCATTTGTGTTCGATACATGCATGTTTGAATCAGCGGTCATTTGAAAAGCAAAAGCACAACCAAAACTGAAAATAGAAAGCCACTCGCAGACTGAAAGGTCGACCTGTGACTCTGTGACACAGCATGCAAATTAGAGTGTTGCCATGACAACGCTGAGCGACTTTAGTGGTTCGTGGTATTATTTTCGGGGACGTTTTTTTCATCTTGGCTGTTATGATGAATCAGTTCTTTGTCTGAAACTCTAATTTAGCTAGCAACCCACGAATACTGCCATTTTTATATTTTCATATTTATTTTTCACAACACTGACTAGATTGAGATGCTTCACATAAGGTCAGAAATGTGTAGATATTTCAGGGGAGTATTCATGTCAGAGATCCTAAATTAACACTTTCCAAATATATTTCTGTTGGCGTTTGTTGCCCGCGATATTTATGAAAAATGCTTGAAATAATGTCACGAGGATCTGTCTCCTTTTGGTGTGATGTTGGCAACAAACGTGATCGTGGCCAACTCTTAAATTCTATAAATTCTACACTCTACCCTTAGCTTCCATCCATCACCCTTACCATGCCAAAGCCTGATTTTTGCTTGAGACAGAACAGAGGTGAATAGCAAGACTGTTTTAGCTGACAGGAAGTTTACAGCAACTCAAATAACCATGGTACAACCACGGTAAGCAGAAAAGCATCTCAGAAGACCAGGTCAGCCAAGAACAAGAATCTGATCCTCGAGTGAGGACAGGTTGAAGTCTGAACATTTTTAACTGTCGATCAATATTAGGCCATGCCTACACCATCAGTGTTTGACCACTGACCATTCCAATCTTGAATATAATGCAGAATAATGCAGAAACTGCAACAAAAGCAAGACAACAACAACAACAACAATAATAATAATAATAATAATGACAATAATAATAATAATAAAAAAATAAATTAGCAATATAAGCGACTAGTGTGTGTGTGTGTGTAGAGAGAGAGAGTTAAATATCATCTCTCTCACACACACACACTGGCTCATTCCAGACATACAGCAATAAACACTGCCTGAGGGAGAAGTGTTGAAATTAAACTTGTGGCTCATGTTACATTTTACACACCACCTTCCAGTCAGGCTTGATTGACACCAATGTAATTTGGGGATTTCTAGTAAACCCAATTTCTCGAATTAAGCCCTGACAGTTTGTACCAAGCGTGCATGTTATCCCGTGGCTTAGTGAAAAGTGCATTACTTAGATTTTGTGGAACTTTTTTTTTACCATCCAAATGAATAGGATGAATCATGTTTGAGGGCGTCAGTAAGCGTGTGTTACAGTCCAACTGGTCATGAACATGAACAGCATTTGGTACCTAAGCTTTTGCTCTTGGCTCTGTTTCATTTCAGACCTTTTTTTTTTTTTTCGTCTCCTGGTTTACTGAGAGCAGATGGAGACACGCGTCCTTGCCAAGATCCCTCGGTGGAAAGTGCACTGTCTCACATTTCTGTCGTAAGTAGGCTTGCACACACTGTAGTAGGGTTATAATGTGAGGCGGGTGACATTTAAGTAGATCCGTACCCAGGCAAACAGAAAGAGAGAGCGTGGGTGAGCGGAGTGCTAGATGGCCTTCGGCATTTGATCGCGTGGTTATTCACACCTCAAACGAAAACTACATAGATTTTTACCAGTTTAAAGGTAACAGAAACACTGTTGTGCCTATTCGTAGACAACAAAAACGATTGTTAGATGTGGAACAGAAGACAAATGCACTTTGCTATAGGACTGTGGTTCTCAGGGCTGGATCCTGGGACCAACACTGTTTTTTTTTTTTTTTTTACATGTATTTGGAGGGGTGGAAACTGATAGCAATAATGAATTATCCATCACTATCAAAATAATTATTATACTATTGAGTAATTTTTAACAATTTGTCTATTTTATGGGTCAATTAAATTGAATGAGCTTAATTAAAATGTCAAAAACTAGTCATTATTGGAAATTCCAAGAATACAAATTTTATGATGTAAATCCAATAAATACCCAAATTTATTTATTTATTTATCTATTACAAATTTAAATAATGTTAATAGAATAAATCTGGGTCTACTGATTTCATTTATAATTAAATCCTTGATTCTTACACATAGTTACCCTGCTTCAGATCATGAAGCAGGACATACATAGCATTTACCAAAATATTTATTCTTTGCATGTTGCTCAAAAAAAATCAACTTTAATTGCGATGTTTTAGAAGATGTCAAGAAAGATTGCATGTGCCGTGTGTAAGCTGATCAGGAAAGCAGCAAACAGTGTTACACAACATGTAGCAACTCAGTCGATGTTATGTGTTATGTGTCAGGGTGTTTCACACACCATGACAAAAAATTGAGCTGACATGCAAATGTGAGCTAGTGCCCTCAAAAAACGCAGCATGGTCTTTACGGCACTCGAACCAGCCGAGCCGGTTTAGGACGGTGCGACACCTACACACATCGGCCTACTGCTGCAAAATTCATTACAGTGAAAAGCAAGAGCAGCAAAAACGGGAACTTTTTTCCCCCAACATTTAGGAAGGACAGTAGGGTCTGAGATCAAGAATTCAACAGACTGTCAGAAACAAAGTTGATCCACTGTACAATTGCCTAGCAGATTCTCGGACCATGTTTCTGGATAAACGGTTTAACAACAAAAACCAAATAAACTTAAAGAGTGATGATTATATACTGTACATGTAGCCTAATCTTGCATGTTACACACACACACACACCCACCCACACCCACATTACACAACAATATTTTAATAGTACTTCCTTTTTTTACATTATAATCTGCCCAAACGTACTGTAGCATAGCAATGCAGCTAGCAAGCTAAGTATTTAGTTCAGCTAATGTCACACTTCCAGCTATAGCTATTGGTCAAGCTTGGCTTTCTGTAACAAGCTAGATACCTCACACTACAGTATGCAGTTGAACATAGCAAGTTGAACCTTAAATTAATCCTACTGTAAGCATTAGCCTGATAGATAACATTTGGCTAATTGTTATACAGGTAGTATGCAACCAGAACCTTCTCTCTCAACCTAGCTAATGTTACAAACAGTAGCTAGTACGTTTGTAGCTAACATTAAGGCAGAGACCTATATGAAATTTTACCTTAGTATAAGTACCATGATAACCCAATGGTATACTGTAGAGTACCATGGTATTTTTGACAGTAACATGGTACATATTTGCTGATATGATACATGTGCCACAATATGGTACATGGGTCTACCATGATATATACTTTGCTCCAATGGTACCATAGCATGGGGCAGTGGTGGCTCAAATGGTTACGGTTTTGGGATACTGATGGGAAGGTCACAGGTTCATACCCCAGCACCACCAAGTTGCCACCGTTGGGCCCTTGAGCAAGGCCCTTAACCCTCACCTGCTCATATGTGAAATTTAAATAAATTCAAGTCGCTCCGGATAAGAGCGTCTGCCAAATGCCATAAATGTAAATTTAATGGTACATGAAATATGTACCAGGATACTGTCAAAAATGTGTGATACATGTTTATGTACCTTAATGATAATATTTATTATAGTATGGTCCCATTGTATGTATGTAGTATTAATTAAATACCACAGTCTCTTATTAGTCTCTCAAACTCTCTTGATGGTGTTGCCTGTACGAGACCATACACCACTCAGGCCGGGCAAAATCGTGCTGTGGTACCGTATAGAGTACCAGAGCAGGTACGATGGGACATCATTGGTTCTATGGTGGGTACCCAATAAGTACCATGGTATTCACCAATGTACAGTGGGACACAGCATCTGCATGTTACCCGCTGGTACCCACTGATGTGCCATAGTACCTGCGCTGTTACTCTATGAGGTCTAATGCTGGTACCACAGTGGTGCTATGGTGCGTACTAATGTACTTTAGTGAATACCATATTACTTCTTAAGTAAACACCACAGTAGCAATGTGGAACCTACTGAAGTGCCACTCTATAAAGTCTTATGGTACCAATGTCTGAAGTGCTATGGTAATACCATGGCATACTGTATATTATAGTATATACTATAGATAACCATACACAGAGAGACAAAGAGAGAGATTCTAATAACTAATTTCAATGCAAAAAGTATACACTCATATTTTTACCCTGATGAAAAAAAACAACAAAAAAACTCATAGATTCGGTTTGGTACGTGAAATGAATCAGCGACATCAAATGGCTGCATCTGATGCAGCTCTGCAGCTATTTTAAAACCTGAAAGCCGGAGTGAACACTGTTATTACATGGTAAGTAGGACTGTCACTTAAGAGATACACAAAGCCTAAAAGTGGAAGTTCACCAAAAAGAAAAGAACAGATAAACCCTTCCAAATTCACATTCATTTCACCATTCAGCCTCATGCCAACACCAACAGCTTGTTATGACTGTCAACTCAGTGTTCGCGGAAGGCCCGAGCGCTCGCCGCCGCGTGATAATTAGGCCACGCAGCAAACAACAGCCATGGCAACAAACAGTGTGCTCCCAGCCTTCGCTGTAAAGCCGTGTCAACACTTCTGATAAACTCTACACAATGAGGCTAATCTCAGCACACAGCCTGATGCGGGTCAGCACACGTCCAGCACTGACAGGTTTATGAGCTTTAGGTTACTCTGAGCATGTGTCTACAGTACTTCTGCTGCAGGTTCACGTAAGGAGAAAGTGTGTCACAGAAGGCCGCGAATTGTATACTGTATACACGCGAGGAGCGTTTAAGTCAAACTGGGACTGGTGATGACATTTCGAATGAACGCATGCGTAAAGCCATATGACACTTACAGAGGACTTTATGCAGAGTGATGAGACTCTTAGCCGCAGCAATAACGTTTTAATTGTCGCACAGTCCTGACCTCGCTCCAAGCCATTTCCACATGTTTGGGCCATTAAAGGAGTTCCTGGGAGGCCAGCGTTTCAGACATGAAGAAAGCAGTCTGATGAGAAAACCTTTTACAGTACCTTGATGGTATCCAAGCACTAGTGAAATACTGGGACAAGTGCATTAGTGTAGCAGCGGATTATGATATAGAGAAATAAAGGAAGGTGTCCATATGGAGTTAACATTAAGAAAGTGTTCAACTATCATTCAACATACTGGAGTTTACCGCAGTTAATTATTGAATGATACTAAAGACCAACACCCAAAACATTTCTGAACTGTTACTTTGACGTGGGTCTGTCACCCGATGCAGCAGATATAGCAGCTGTAGATGTTAACCAGCATTGTGAGATCCAAGCCCATGTGTGGTCGGCTGTGAATACTTCATCGAGTGAAAATATTGTGTACTTGTGAATCGTTTCAATATGACCGTTTCGTGTGAGAAAGGTGAAACAAGGCAGAGGGTCCTGTGTAATTTTAAATACGCTAAAAATTTAGAAGATCTTTGTAATTTCTCAGTAACATGACAAATTAAATTTTTTTATTCTTATTCACCTTAAGAAAGAGAAAAAAGGCAATGACTGAGGCAAAAAGGCAAATTAATAAATTATAGCCAGTTATTAGTTAAATATAAAGTAACAAGTTTCACTGCTGTTCAATAACACAAAAAAAGGTTTAAATATTAATTATAACCGGATAAAAAGTATGACAATAAAAAAAAAAAAAATTGTAATTACTGAAAAACTGCTTTGGTTTAAGTGGAATAAAACACTTAGTGACATTCTGTTATAGGAAACTAATCATCTTTACAAGGTAATCATCTCTACGAGTCTTATTCTGATGCTTAAAAGCAATTTTACAGTAAAATTATTTTCTGAATAGACAAGACAAATATTGCCTTCACAAACAGACCTCTCACGGTTGTGAACTTTTAGCAGACAATTCATCCGTTAGACACCTTGGGCGCAACTGTCTTTTCTTTTGAGTCCATCAGCATAATAAAACTCTCACGCAGGCCTTTTTTACGGCTTCATTTTACAGCTTATATACTAGTATGATCAAAACCATAACAAGGTATTACACATTATATACTCAAAGTAAGAACACCAGTGTCTATTAAAAATTGTTAACGATGTATCACTTTTAAGACACATATTTGGTTTATTTAATACTATAAGCATGTAATAATACTATAAGCATTACAGCGCTGTACACAAAGTGCGAGAAAGAAGCGTGCTTGCATACTCAGCTAATTTATTAAATATTTCATGAATAAACAAAAATAATATTTTAAGTTTCTTTTAACGTGCATTTTTATTCAGAAAAAAACGTCTTATAAGTGATAATAAATAGTTAGCAATTTTCAATATGCACTGGTGTTCTTTTATAATACCTTGTTATAGCTTCGATCATACTAGTATATGTTGAAAATGAAGGCGTAAAAACAGCCTATGTCAGAGTTTTATTATGCTCACAACTTCTAATTCTGTCACTTAAATGAAATAAGATCTTGATTTCTATTTACAGATTGGCGCGGACCACATTGTACATGGTTCTCAAACATTATATTACATATGTAAGAATGTAAGTAAAAAAAAGAGAAAAAGCAATGTTGTATAGACATTGAAATAATTGACCACAGACAAGGCTGATTCTGTGTACCCGCCCATCTTTGGCAGACGCTAATGAATATGAATGAGTATGCAAATGCACCGGTCATGTGACAAGGTCAAACAAGATATCGGAAACCCAAACAAGTGAAGATTTTTCTTTCTGTAAAAAGCTTGCTTTTTTTTTGCGATGTAGCTCTGTTACTTTAAAGAAAATTATAATGAGGTCTCAGGTCACGTGATCTCAGTGCCATGAAACGGAGGTTGGGCCTAATTAGCATACTAAAAGTACAGGCTGCACAAATATATATTTTTTTTAATTAGATAGATGTGCAAAGTCAAGACAATAACGGTATGACTTGTCATTTTTTATGAATTCTTATTTATTGTGTACTTGTATAATCTAAAGCAATCTTTATTAAAACTAAACGTTCAATTTAAAACAACTACAAGTATCATAAATATTCCCTATCCCCCCCGCCGCATAACAGATGGGAAACAACCTGTCAGATTGTGGTTAGAGATTACCTCACGAATAACGTAGTTAAAATTCTGCAATAAGAGGTGAGTAAAGGTGGATAGACGCTTATGTCATGGTATAATACATTTACCCCCTTTTTTTTTCAGTCAGCAGAAGCTTTTATCCACTGGACACAGGATACAACCTAATGATCCAGCTAATAGGATGGTAGTAGTGAGGCAGGGATCTGAACTCATAATCTCCAGAGGACTGGCTCGGAATCTTAACTGTAACCTCTGTCTGGAGTGGGTGTGATAACAGCTCGGTACAGAGTCACGCTGCAGTCGCCTCGCTCACCCAGTGCCGGTAGCGCACAGATAAAGAGACCTATCGCTACGCTCGAGCTCCACCAGTGAATCAGCACGTAGCTACATCCCATTAGTGCAAACAGAAGACATGCAGCGCATAAGAACTACAGACCGTCCAGGAACTAGGCATGACTGCAGATTAGCAGGACCGTCTATATTTTTAACAAATACACTACATGGACAAAAGTATTTGGCCAATAATTCATCCGTTTCAATCCCCGATGAAAGGCAATCTTCAGCATACCAAGACATCTTGGACAATGCTACACTTCCAACAGTTTGATCAAGGCCCTTTTCTATTCCAACATGACTCTGTCCCAGTGCACAAAGCAAAAACTATAAAGATGGCTTGATGAGTTCGGTGTGGATGGAAAAACTTGACTGGCCCTAACACCGAGCCCTGACCTCAACCCCATCGAGCACCTTTGGAATGAACTGGAACTGAGATAGCAAAAAGCCAGGCCTTCTCGTCCATCATCAGTGTCTGACCTCATAAATGCTCTATGGAATGAATGGACATGGATTCCCACGGGAACACTCCAAAATCTTGTGGATGGGCTTTCAAGAAGAGTGGAAGCTGTTATGGCTGCAAAATGGAGACCAACTCCATATTGTATAAGTATACGTACAGTGTCTGGATACAATGTCATTGCAGGTTTGGCCAAATAGTCTTGTCCATGTAGTGTATATCGTATCTTGATAACTGAAAATATTTCTATAATAAACAATATACTATATACAGTATGTATATCATAGTGTTTAACAGTCCAGCAGCAAAATAGCAGCATGACATAATTTTTTTTTTTTAAAACCTGATGGAGTAAGCAAGAATATCCTTATCACTTACCTCAAAAAAATAAGCATTTAGAAATTTTATAACAGGATATGGCAATACCGATGATATCTCATCAAACTGTACTGTGGTATAAGATCTACATTACATCATCATATTACCCAGCCTTACACTAACCTAAAAGGGCATTGATATTTATTAGTAACTTTCACTTTTAATATTCAGTGTATAATATTAAGGTTCATGCATCAAGTCACACTATGACATGCCAGTTCTGCTATTTGTCACGCATTGCTTTTATTTTTATATCTTAGCCTTCATGTTGTAATGAAATCATGAGTTGACTTGTTTGGTATAAACACCTAAACACCTTTCCTTAGTTGTATTATTGATATTCTCTACATTACCCTCAGTGCTATTCGGCTAATGATAGCGCCTGTAGGATTTAACCCTACACGATGCAGCGGCGCTTTGGTTCTTCATTCTTTCCGGCTCTCTCATCTCCTCATCCAACACACCAGCTTTCAAATCTTCATGACGTACAACTTACAACTGTTTTTTTTTTTTTTTTTGCTAATTCAATCGTTTCTGCCCAAAAGCATCTTGAATCCATTTTAGAAAAGCCGACACAACAGCCAAGCATGATAATGCACCAGGGCTAATCAATTACGCCCTATTAGCTTCACCATGGTTGTGGTGCTTATTGATTCTGTCCTTATTATCCAGCAGGCCCGCACATGTGAAAACGATATTACGAGTGCGCTTGGACCGATCAGTCGGTCAGCTAAAGGGATCAGGCAAAGCAGAGCTGCTGCAGGATTTATAGTCTAATGACCTCACTCAAGTCTCTGGGAAAATCACTGTATGAGCGTGCGAGTAGCATTAGCGGCCGGCGTGGAGAGAATCCGCAACATGGCGTGAATGTCGGTCCTACATGGCAGATTAGAGGGAATTTACTGTGCATTGTTTAGTGCTTGGTGTTTACTGTTTGGTGATTAAAGCTCAACATTTTGTGTTTAATGTTTGGTATTTGATGATAAATGTTTAACGTTAAATGCTTAGTGTTTACTCACTTAGTGCTTAAGTGTTTAATGCTTATACTTCAGTGCATGGTGTTTAAAGCTTAGTGTTTATGGTTTAGCGCTTGGGGTTAATCATTTAGTGTTTAATGTTAAGCATAAAAAAAATGCTTTGTTTTGTATTTAGTGTTTAGGGTTTAGTATTTGGTTTTTAATGTTTAGTCCTTAGTGCTTGGTGTTTACTATGTAATGTTTAGGGTTTATGGGTTGAGTGTTTAACGTTTAGTGCTTAGTGTACCATTTAGTGCTTAGGCTTTATATACAGTGTTTAATGTTAAGTGTTTAGTGCTTAGCGTTTATGTACTGTATAGTGTTTAATGTTAAGTGTTTAGTGCTTAGTGTTTATATACAATGTTTAATTTTAAGTGTTTAGCGCTTAGTGTTTATATACAATGTTTAATTTTAAGTGTTTAGCGCTTAGTGTTTATATACAGTGTTTAACATTAAGTGTTTAGCGCTTAGTGTTTATATATAGACTTTAATGTTAAGTGTTTAGTGCTTAGTGTTTGTATATAGTGTTCAATGTTAAGTGTTTAAGCGCTGTATATAAACACTAAGTGCTAAACACTTAACGTTAAACACCATATATTAACACTAAGCGCTAATGTTAAGTGTTTAGCACTTAGTGTTTATATACAGTGTTTAATGTTAAATGTTTTGCGCTTAGTGTTTATATACAGAGTTTAATGTTAAGTGAATAGCGCTTAGTGTTTATATATAGACTTTAATGCTAAGTGTTTAGCGCTTAGTGTTTATATACAGTGTTTAATGTTAAATGTTTTGCGCTTAGTGTTTATATACAGTGTTTAATGTTAAGTGTTTAGCGCTTAGTGTTTATATACAGTGTTTAATGTTAAATGTTTTGCACTTAGTGTTTATATACAGTGTTTAATGTTAAGTGAATAGCGCTTAGTGTTTATATACAGTGTTCAATGTTAAATGTTTTGCACTTAGTGTTTATATACAGTGTTTAATGTTAAGTGTTTAGTGCTTAGTGTTTATATACAGTGTTTAATGTTAAGTGTTTAGCGCTTAGTGTTTATATACAGTGTTTAATGTTCAGTGTTTAGTGCTTAGTGTTTACTGTGTAATGTTTAGCATTTATGATATAGTGTTTAATGTTTACTCTTTAATGCTTGGTGTTTAATGCTTAGTGATTAATGTTTAATCCGAGGTGTTCAGTGTTACATGTTCACTGGTGTTGGATTGTTTTTCTTGCCCAGAAAACATTTCTAGCAGTGCGTAGTGTTTAATATTTAAGGTTTTAGTTTCAGAGCTTATTCTTTACTGTTATTGTCCTTAGTGTTTGGTTTAGGTATTTAGTCCCTATCGTTATTATCGTTTTTTATACACTGCCTGTCCCCAAAAAAGTCACTTTTTCAGTATGTTCAAATCACTGGCCTGCATCAAGCAAAGAAAACAACTACGGAGATTTAAGGTTACTGGAACTGAGTAGAGAACTCAACACATTATCAAAATACGCAAGGAGAGTGCTGAACCGTCAGCTTTGTGGAAGAAATATGGTCGGAAAAACATCATGAAGATGAAGATCACTTGAACACTTGGTGAAGCTGCATGTTAAAAAAAAAAAATCAACAGTAAAAACCAGAGCTATGTTTAATAGTGAAAGTGAAAGCATTTCCATACACACACACACATTGTGATGAGAACTCACAGGATTTGGACTAAACAGCTCAGTGTCCATAAGAAAACCACTTGAACAATGGACAAAGGTCATGTGAGTCCAGACTGACCGTATCCCAGAGTGATGGGCGTGTCAGGATAAGAAGGGAAGTGCATGAAGCGATGCTCCCATCATGCATAGTGTCCACTGTACAAGCCTCTGGAGACAGTGTTATGATCTGGGGTTGCTTCAGTTGCTCAGGTCGAGACTCAGCAACGTTATGTGGCAATAAAATGAAGTCAGCTGACGACCTGAATGTACTGAATGACCAGATTATCACATCCTCCCTGATGGCACGAGACATATATATATTCCAGGATTGTGAAAGACATTTTGTGCTGTAATCAAAGCTAAAGGTGACTGAAATTAAACTTTTTTTTTGGTCAAGCTGTTTTTTTCATGCATAAAGCTTATGATTTAGTGCTTATTATTATTTTTATTATTATTCTTTAATATTTAATCCTTAGTAACTTAAAGCACTTAATGTTTTTGGCGTTTGGTCTTTTAATGTGGAATGTTTAATTTATTAATTCACTCAGTTATCAGAAGAGAGCTTGTAGTTGACTCAAATAATATCAGAATCATCCTTGTTTAATAGATGAAAAGAAAATGATTCTGTCTTAGCAAGATGTACAGAAAAGGGTTAAAGGTTTAGTACTATGTGATTCCACGCAACCTCGGCCATACACTCAGCTGTACAACTTTCACACCTTTAGTACTTATCTTTTAACTGTAAAGCTGGATGGAATTGGAGGAATTACGGTGCTACCCTCTTTCTTGAATGCATAAATTTGTGAGTGCATTTCAGATTAACCAAAGCTCGAGAATAAGACATGAAGCACACGAAACAACCCTTAAGTAAAGCGCATAATGGCACGGGTCGGGCAAACACAAACTCATGATGAGAAACGAATACTTTCAGAGCAAATCCAGACTAATCTGTTTTCCGCTGAAATGCGGCCCGGTGCCCACGGGAACTCAGAGTGAAAGGTATCGACTGTGTGAGAGGCGATCTGATGCAGTGTGTGTCTGCCGTTTCGGATGAGGTCACCCCGCTACACCCACGTGACGGAACATAACACGGGCCCCTCGCTGGGACGACTGCGGCGCTTGTGTGGGAGCGTCTCAGAGTCGGCCAACCCTGACCATCAGCGCACACTCTGACGTGTCGACACGTTCGCTCGCGAAGAAAACAATCAGCGCACAGTGAAGCCCTGAGGCCCGACACACCTCGCCTCCGTATCGCAGCTGACGCGCACCGACATTACCGCTTTCTAATACAATAATGAGCTAAACTTTAATCACGGGATCTGATCACAGTATTGTATTTTTATTTTTAGAACGGACAGGGAATGTTATCAGCACTACACAAGGTGTTTAGTTTCTCTTAATCCTCAGCACTTAACCATAAATGTGTCCTATTATTGTAACAATTAACATTACACCTCTTTTCTTTTGTTTTGCACTTAATTTATAGGACATTAATAAAAATGAGGCTTGTCGTGTCAACGGGAAACCCTTCTCAGAAAACCCAAAGCTCTGACACTGGAGACTCCTTCCAAAATTGTTCATTGAAAGTCTTCCCACTAAAATAAAAAATATATCACTACATCAGCAGTTACTGTTTTTTTCTCCAATGGTTGTACTATTAGAGTCAACCATACTGTATAAACAATAATGTATTAGACCTAGCACATTAATTTAAACACTATAAACATAAGCATATTTCTTATATTTTCTTTGCAAATTTGAAAAGCAAGGACGAAAAAAAAGTCTGAGAAACTATTATTAAACCCGTACCTGTTTTAAAAGTTGCACAGCGTAGTATTAAACATCGGCTTTAAAAAGTTCATTACATCAGGATAAAAGTCGAATCCTGCTATGTTATAACCATGCAATTCACACAATATACAGTACCAGTCAAAAAGTTTGGACACCCTCTTTAATTCCGTGGTGTTTCCTAATTTTTATTTCTTTTTACACTGTAAAACTGAAGGCGTTTATCCAAAATACACAATAATCTCCTTTGAACAGTTGATATTGAGGTGTATCTGCTACGTATGCTCTATAAATCTTTCATAACGCCTATGATCTGAGGTTTCTGAGGCTGGTGAGCTTCTCCTCTGGAGCAGAGGTAAGTTCTGGTCTTGCTTTCCTGGGAAGGTCTTCATGAGAGAGTTTCATCATGGTGCTTGATGGATTTTGCAAATTTACTTGACACAAAACTGTTCTTGCAAGAACTACTGCAGAACAGCTGACCTTCATGACTTATAACACCTGACTGTTGCTGTTACTTAACTACCTAATTGCGTGTGGTGTTATTTCATAGTTTTGAAATCCCCAGTAGTGTCTTGGATGTAGAAAATAAATCAGTAAACCAAAAAACGTTTCATTAGGAGGTATGTCCAAACTTTAGACTGGTACTGTACAATACTTCAACATGAAGTAGGTGGAGAAATGGAGGAAGAAAAAAAAAAGTCACTCCTGATGCAGAAACACAACACAGTCTTAATAATGTCAGCCAATGTAGTTCCACATGAAAAGGAGACCTATTCAAAGCCAGACACGTGCACCGACATGGCACAAGTAAATATGCAGAAAACACCCCAAAGTTACTGATAAAACATATCCACCAAGATTTGTTACTGATATTTTGAGTACTGTTTGCACTTCTGGTAAACTGTACTATGCAACGACAATAAAGTTGTGTCTATCTATCTCTCTATCTATCTTCCTTCTTTTAAAAAATATATTTCTTTGAGCACACACTTGGTATTTTGGGGGGTATTTTGGTCCGTCCACATGCACCAGGCACATCGCGTGACAGATACCCCCACCGGGGAGATATACTGCATCTGTCGCTCCTTAAGGTACTTAAGGAGTCAAACTGCCAGCTCGACACCTGATTGTCATTCACACACAACCTGAGGCGGGAATCAAACCCCGACCCTGGAGGTGCAAGGCCACAGTGCTAACCACCAAGCCACCATGCTGCCTTAAGCATACCTAGAAAAGAATATTCCAAATCGTGTTCTGCCTTTCTAAGAGGCCAGATTGTTTATCAGTCAAAAGGCGTACCGTCCCAAAGACACGATCTGGTCGACCTGGGCCATCTGAATGACGTCATCATGTGGTTCAAAGATCTGTTCCGAGTTGTCCCTTTTGAAGCCGCTTAAGCAAAGTCAACGAAGTATTCACTCATAGTCATTGTCTATACCACTTTATCCTGTATACAAGGTCGCGGGGGGGCCGGGAGCCACTTCCAGGAGACTTAGGGCAAGAAACACATGCATTGAGAACATGCAAACTTCATGCATGCACACACATGAGCGCACACACACACACCCGAGGCGGGAATCGAACCCGGACCACGGAGGTGTGAGGTGACAGTGCTAACCACTATGTCACTGTGCCGCCTAAAGTAAAGTCATCATAGTGGTAATACACTCTTTTATATAGTTCTTAGGCAGTTTTGTTAATGCATGGTGTTCACTTGTTGTCTTAGCTAGACAGCTAATCAGGCATCTGGTTGGTTTTTTTTTTTTATCTAGATTGGTAAATTATGTTGTGTGTAGCAGATTGATCCTGAAGGACCGTTGTTTCGTTTCACCGTGTACTGAAAGGTATATGGTTGAAATGACAAGAAGAAAAGCTTGACTTGATGAGCTTGAAAGTGCCAAGCAAGGACGATGGAGACAAAAGTGAACATGAACCGTTCAACCATCGGCACGGTCATAAAGAACAAGGACAAGATCATGGAACACGTTAGTTTTACACTGCGTGTTAACATCCTAGACAATGTTTGTCGGACTGACGGTACGAAATGACTCTCGGTACGGATCTCGTCCGTATGTTGAGGACTTACTGTATCAACCCAACACATCAAACACATACGCTTTATCATAACAGTAGTGTTTACTTCTTGCATGACTGTGCAGAGGAAAGAAAAAAACAAGCATGCATGTTGTTATATAAACATGCACGCAGCCAGCCTATCTGGTGGTTTATTTTAGGACTTGATGAAGGATGATGTCACACACTTTGAGTTCACCTTTCACAGGAGCAGCTAAGCACTGCATCATTAGGAGGCAGCTTGCAAATGGGCCGGGCTCGGGATGATACAACGTGTCATGCTTTTTAATGTATATTTTTCAGCATGATGATAATAAAACAAGCACAAACCAATAAGGCCATGATGATTAATTTTTTTTTAATTCATTTGTCTTTTTTTTTTTTTTTTGGTAAGGTTGCATGAAATGCAATATGCAGCACAGATCAGGCCTTGTTTTCTCTCCCTATGTCTGTTTCTCATTCCTGGCGCAATAGCAGCGGCGTTTCTCGTTTCATAACGATCGCTCCTGGTTCCGCGTGCGGGTCTCGAGCCTCGGGTCCACGCAGACGCAGCGCGCGCTGCGCGTCACCGGACGCTCCGCATTTAATTAATAATTACTCAGCAAAGTCAGGAGAGGTGCTAATGTTTACATGGCTAACGCTAAAGCTAGCTTAGCCAGCCTTACACCACTACAGCTCTACAGGGATTAGATAGAGACACACATTCGGCGGCTGGAGGATTATTATAAGGAGTATAATAATAATAATAATAATAATGAAGATGAAGATGAAGATGATGAGCGAGCGTTTTGGTGCTAATGCGAAAAAACAAACAAAAACAGAAAACACACACACATATAAATATATATTTACACACACACATACCGAATGGAAAATCCAATCCAGAGGGGAAAAAAATAATGCGTGATGACGGATTTACACAATAATACTAATAATAATAATAATAATAATAATAATAGCGCACT
>JAOVVA010000012.1:17360786-17372230 GCA_028565275.1 Leiocassis micropogon
AAGGAGCGGGGAGGGGCGTTACCTCGGAGAGCAGGTGACTCGGCGGCGCGCCGCTCCGGTGAGCCTCGGCCGAGCTCGGGCGGCGGGGAGCGCGCGGTCAGCGCGGCGCAGTCCGCGGAGCCGTGGTGGCCGCTTCCGTGTGCAGGCGCGCGCGCGAGCGGCGTCACTCCGGCTCCTACTACGACTCGCGTCGGGCTCGCGGCGGCGGCGGCACCGGGCGCTCTCGGTGCTGCGACGTCGCCCCCGGCTGACGCACACGATGAGGAGGAGGAAGACGAAGAACAGGAGGAGGAGGCGGAGGAGGGAGAGGAGCGGCGGCTCCCGCGCAGCAGCTGGTACGGCACTGTGGCACGGACTGGCTGCAGCAACCGCCTCGCCCCGTTAACCACTGAGGATGAGGATGATGATGATGACGACGACGGTGAAGAGATGGTGGGGGATCCCGTGCTGCCCTTAGCCCTCTGCTGCTGAAGATGGCTCGAGCTGCATGATGATGATGGTGATGGTGATGATGACGAAGATGACATGATTTGATCCTGAAGGGATCCCAACAACAGCAACAACAAAATTATATTATAGCAATTTTTTTTTTCAAAAGCTTGATTTTTGCAACTTGTATCTGGACTTGATGTATAAAGTGCGTGCTGGGTAATTAATTAATTAAAGATGCCTGCGAGATATTAGAAGTGCAACAATAAAGTATATAAAGCAAAGATTTAAGTACAAGTATATACAGTATATAAATGTTAATAGTGCAACGATGCAGTATATACAGTATATAAAGCACAGATACCTGAGAGCTATTCAAAGTGCAATAATAAGGTATAAAAATAAAAGACACCTGAGAGATATTAAAAAAAAGTGCAAAACTTCCGAACACATATAAATGAAATATTTTTGTTACGCTTAAGTTAGCTATTTCCCCCTCATATGCGTGTTTTTACTCAGTTTCCTCTTTCTTATTCTTCATTCTTCACTGCCAGCTCCAATGAAAAAAAAGAAAGAAAAGTTGCAAAAAAAAAAAAAAAAAAGTATGATCCTAAAGTTCTTGGTGTGAGATACATAAAACAAACAAACAAAAAAATTAAAGGTAAAAAATAAAATGAAATAAAAAATCTCTCAGGGTCGACTTGCTTCCAGCATTTAAGTTGCTGCAAGTGACAGAAACTATAGCGGCAACTACAAACAGAGCTTGAGAGCCAGTGGGCGGGGCGCCGCCATATAAGGAGCGAACGGGCGTTGCTATATAGAGAGCGCGAGTGGGCGGGGCATTTAATTATCAAACGAAGGTCACAGCTACACATCATTTCCTTAACTTTAATTTAGCAACCGAGGAGGTTTTGTGCGCGCGCGCGTGTGTGTGTGTGTGTGTGAGAGAGATTGCAGTAGAGGGTTTCCTGCACTTTTTTTTTAGTCATATCTAAGAATGTAAGAGACAGCTCTTTTGCTTTTCAAATGGGATCACTGGCATTTAAAATCAATTAATCAATCAAATCAATCAATCAATTAATTAAAACATGTTATTATATTAATGTCATTGCACTTGTTTAAAAATATTCATCATTTATCCTGATAACTGTTAGAAAAGCATTTTGGTTGCAATGCAGTGCAAAAGTAATGGCATTGCGTACATGTACAACAATGCACAAGCATTTGTGATCACTGTAATTTGATTCCCTAGAATAACTGTACAGTAGATGTAAATATTTACAGATTAGTGACTTTTACTTTGTTTATTCGCTTGTGTGCACTGTGCAATTCAACATTTTCAAACCTCAATTTGGAAAAATCAATCCTCAAGGTCAGTCTAGTGAACAGTTTTAAACAACGTCAACTAAACACACAGCTGTTCAGAATTTTCTTGGAAATAACTAATTAAAAAAATTCTTAAAAATTTCTGTATGAGCAAAAAGTTGCAGTTTGTCTCAGGTTCTGGTACTGGTTTGGACTATTGAGTGAAACTATATAGTATTTACTTTTACCACACTATACATTACACCATTTACCATCTTTTACTTTACTGTACCGTACTATAAACATCTTTCATTGCCCGACATGGGGCCAGGGGTGGCTCAGTGGTTAAGGCATTGGACTACGGTTCGGAAGATCCCAGGTTCAAACCCCACAAGCACCACTGTTGGGCCCTTGAGCAAGGCCCTTAACCCTCAACTCAACTCCGATGTGTAATGAGATAAAAATGTAAGTCGCTCTGGATAAGAGCGTCTGCCAAATGCCATAAATGTAAATGTGTTCACAGTGTAAAGAGAGACCAGTGAACACATATTTGTTTTAAAGATGTTTAGGTGGCGCAACATTATCATCAGTTTTATCAGTTGACTGCAGAGAAAATTTGGCTCGTGTGAACATCTTTATCAGTATCAGTGAGAAATGAGGTGGAGAAACACACACACACCCACTCACACACACAAATCAAACAATGAAGACCAACCGGTAAGACGATTCCACAACATACGAAACACCAAAACGTCTTTATTCAAAGAGTGTTAAATACAGAATCATTGGCACTCTCTGAAAATCAAAAAAGAAAAAAAGGTTAAATAACCGAGAGAAACATGCACACATGATACATTTTCAACCTGCATCGTTTTCCATTTTAATGGAAAAACAAACAAAACAAAAAACTTTCCTCTAAACCTGAACGTAGTCGATGAGACATATTTCAAATGTCTGACGTTTGCTTCTTTTGTTTAGCGGAGGCTAATACAGACAACAAGTAATGTGAAGCTTAGCTACCATTTTGGTATGATGTCTAAATCGTTGATTTGTTCAGTATTTCAGAGGAAATTCAAAGATTTAAACACACCAAAAAAAGAAGAATCTGGAATTAATTTCTATTACATTACTTTGTCGTAACACAAAACTTTAGGGACATTGAAATGAACGGCAATTTAGTGTGCTAGCTACATTAGCCTTGTACCTTTAGCATAAAAAGCAAACTATAGTTACTACATTCGGCTAGATGAAAAATTCATCATTCAGTTAAAAAAAAACTTTTCTTTTTAAAAAGGTGAAACACAACAATCAAGACTCGGATTCTAACAGCTATTACACTTTATGCATCGTCGCCAAACAAAGAAACAAATGGTTTGGAGGATTTGTCAGGGATTTATAGCCATCTTTCTTTCATTCTTATTTAAACCACAAAGGCAAAGGTGCAGATAAATAATAATAAAAAAAAAACACCACAAACGAAACCAAAACCAGTAATCAATTAAACAATTATCTTTGTCATGTTCTAGATCTTTCTAGAAGTGCAGCATAGAAATAGCAGCAGGTGTTTCAATGAAATTCTGTTCAGAAATGTATATATGTGTGTTTATGTATATAAAGCTACCAAAAAAGTGATCAATAATGAAAAAAAAACAACCCTTTTGTAAAAATTCTAACAACCTTGGCGTTTTAAATTCGGAATTTAACATTAAACATGATGTCATGCCTTAATATGGATTTGCCATATACATCTTCAACTGTTACAATTAATTTCACAGGATTAAGATATCTGTGAAAAAGAGCATTAAATAAGATGAAAACATGCAAACGTCTGTGAGACGAAAAATGGAAAAGAGGTGAAGACAAGAGAGCAGATTGAACGCATGCTACAGTATGATGTGTATGAAAAAACAGTGCTTGCTTTAAATGACAGAAAAACAGGCAAGTATTGATTGTGATCTCACTTCGTTTAATTCACTAAAATACCGCTCCGTCCTGAGAAACACTCCGGCACCTCTGTAATACCAGTAACCGCTTGGCTGTCTCGTGTTCCCGACATGTAAAACCTGAATCTTTAAAAATCTGAGGTTTTTTTTTTTAAGGTCACATGTCGCACAGCACCGAGTTCTCCAGAGAGAAGTCGTAGCAGAAGCTGGCCAGGTTCTCGTTGATGTCTCGGGGCAGGTTGATGTCGGGAAGCCGGGACATGCCGGCCTGCATGGCGAGGACGTGAGGCGCTAAGGTGAAGGGGATGTCTCCAAGAAGCTCCGCGTGACCTGGGACGGCGTCCGTGACCTCCGGTTCTGCAGAGGGTACCGAGGTAGGGGACGTCGGAGGAGACGCGACGGCTTGCGTAGTCTGGAGCGGCGCTAGATTGTAGGGCTGAGAAAACAAACAGGGAAATGTTACAACTGGGAAAGTGACTTCCAGGGTAACAAGTTTATTTAATATTTTTCGGTTTAATGCTCATGGAAGACGGTTTAAAAACTGAAGCAGGGCTGCTCATACTGTACGGCGGGGACATATTTACTTTAAGACACTAAGCATATAGAGACAGCATCCCCCCTCCTCCCCGGTAAGAAACCGGTTACTGTTACCACGACTCGTTTTATTCCACTTACCTTCAAATAAACAATGGCGTGCTGTTAATTTATCCATATTTGGCCCCATTTAATGCATTTAACATTAAAACAAAAGTTTGGGAACACCAATTAGCTCTTAATCTGCATGTCTTTTGACTGTGGAGGAAGCTGGAGCAACCCGGAGGAAACCATCAAGAACAGGGAGAACATGCACACCCCATGTACACAGACCCAAGGCAGGAATCGAACCCAGATACTGGAGGTGCAAGGCGACAGTGCTAACCAATGAGCCACCTTTTGCCGCCTTTGATTTAACTATTAAATAGTTAACAATATCTCTATCATTATGTCACATTATTGTACACACTGTTCCAACATAAATCAACAAAAAAAACTAACCATTGTTTTTGGGAGATCTGTTCGTTTTTGTTAAATCTTCCAGGGCAGGTGGCCAGTTATACTGGCTCTGTTCCAGTACTTTATTAAACATTCCCTCCCTTCACCATTCCAGTGTTTCCTACGTCCCCGTCCCTTCACCATTCCAGTGTTTTATTAACTTAAGTGGAAGTAGATGAGTTATTGGAGGCTGGACGGATCGTCAACATGGCCGTAACACATAACAGAAGGTACTGTGCTCATCGTTTTCTTTTCGTTTTTTTTTTTCCCTTGCAGAATTGACGAGGGAAAATAACACTGATTAATGTTACTGAAATGATTGATCATCATCCACATGCACATCCATTAATTTTCACAGTTAACATGCTAGCTATTAGGGTTTGTTCCTATCACATATTTTTAGTAAGCTAATATAGTAAATGCGTTAAAAATATAAATAATTGCACGTTTGGAAAACTACTCTATGGTCTGGAATGCTTGTTTGTGTTTGGATGAGCCTCTTGTCACTTATTTATAGACACTCCCAAATAACTTCAGATAACTTCGCTCAAGTGCGATAAAAAAATAAAACACTCAAGTGTACTTCATCAAAAACCCAACGGTATTGGTGGCTTAGTGGTAGGCTTTGCGCCGGCTGGGTGGGCGGGCCATCTTGGCGTCCCATCCGACGCCCCACACCCGGCCGCGGGGCACCATTAATCCCAGTTTCAATGCCAAATAAAAATGGCATGGTTGTGTTCAGGAAAGGCATGTAATTTAAAACCCTGTGTCAAAAATCCACAAAAGTGAAAATCCGCTGTGGTGACTCCTGATTTCTATTTCGTAAAAACATAAGTTACATCAGAAAAGCACTCAAGTGCTTTTCCAAGGTTCCTGGTGAAAGTGATGAGGAGGAATGATCTCTTGTTTATCGAAGAATTGTGGCAACACTTATACTATACAGACTTTGCTCACTCTAGTGGATCTAGAGTCATTTTGAAGCCACCTCATTAATCGGAGCCCTGATCCTAACGTGTTTTTAACAAGATCACCGGTCACCAAAAAGAGTGATGATGGTTTCCCATGGATTAGCAGCGACTACGCTTTAGTTATCGTCATGTAGCGCTGACATAACCTGTACATTTAAGTCTAAAGCCATCTTGCCAAGAACTGTGACCTCTACATACTGTAGTGCTCAGTGTCCAACATCCACAGGTCGCATAATAAATACAAATAATTACAAACTTACCGTACAATTAAAAGTTTACATAGAAAACTATTTCAAATGATCAATTTATTATTCTTTTGTTTTTTGGTATGTGGGTTAGGGTGGGGTGGATTTGGTAGATGAAAGGGCCCAACCTTAGATACACACTCGCTCTCCAGACATATACAGAACACTGTGAAAAAGTCTTGACCCCTCTCATTTCTTCATGTTTTTGCTTGCAAAGAGTCAGACGTTCTTGTATTTTTAATGTAGTGTTGAGGAATAGTTTCTCCAGGCTTCCTAAAGTACTTTTTGTTTGTTAAGCCATACAGTGACCTATGAATCGTTCAAGCATAAACAAACATCTAGTGTAAGGCATGAACCAGTGAGAAACAGGTGCAGATGATGACAGATGATCAGGCCGGTGATTAGTATACTGGTGCTGAGTGTTTGGAACAGACGAGAGGGGAAATGAGGTCGCTGCTGAGGTTGAGACATAAATCAAGTAAAAAAAAGTAAAAAACAAGTAAAAACAAAACAAGTTTTAAATTCTATCCTTAGGGGCTTTGCTGTAAAACAATTGTTCCCATTTCTTTAAGTTAATCTACATAATTTTATAACATTTAATAAGAAGAATTCGGGGGCGGGGGGATGGGGGGGGTATCAAGACCTTTGCACGGTACTGTATATGAAAGAATCATGTAATCATGGAAGCTCTATTTAATCTATGATGAATAGCATGATTTTTAAAATGTGTTGCTGTTTGAGAAAGTGGAAACTCATTGACATGGAGAGGTTTTGAGACGTTTGTGTGTAAGGCTTATTAAGTTGTGCACCGTGTGAAAGCCCTTAGAACTTTGCGCTATCCCAGTAACGAGTTTATTAAACACAAGAGAAATAAAAGAGAAGTTGGTGAAGGAACGACTGTTTATTGCTGCCAAGTGGAAACGGGAACTAACGTGCTTTGCAGGTGTTCCACTTATAAACAGATGACCTGCCCTTTGATAATATATTTTAAACAATAAAACAATAATATTATTATTTCATTGTTGCGAACAGCTGAGGTATGAGAGGAATAAAATGGTGTATTTTATGTTATGTACATCACACCGTTTTGTCAATGATTAATTTCTTAAAACTGCATAACCCCAAGTAGGTTAAACCAAAAAGAAAACAAAAACAACAATAAAAGAATTTAAAAAAATTGAGGAGTGTTTATCACTTTATTTTACGGGGATGAATTTTTTTTTTTTTAAATATTATTAATTTGCACAGTTAATTATTATAATATATTAACAGATACGCTAAAAGCAGCATATATGAAGGAGTAAGAAGATTAAAGATTATAATAAACTAACACGATCTACATATACAGTATATCGCATAAACATTAAAATGTAGCAAAAATGCTTTCAAATAAATCAGGCAGATTAAAACAACTTAAAAAATGTAGAATGCAACAAATGCAAAAAAAAAATCTAAAGTTTTATCTAGTAAGAGTAATATTAAATAATATTAATATTATCAATAGCAATATAATAAAAGTTTTATAGAATTGAAATAAACCTGAATTCACCTGAAAGGATTTATCAGCTCTCGGAATGAGTGGGTGAGATTGTCACCTTTTTTTTTTTTTTTTTTAAACCTTTCTGTGGCATAAACAATCTGTTCTGGTTAGTGCCACGCTGCCAGGCAACCACACACTCTTCAGCCTCAGCTTGCCCCTTACACACACACACACACACACACACACACCTGCTCTGCAGCATCTTGGCTGCCATTAAAACCTTATAATTTGCACAATACAGACAAAACCCCGCTGCAGTATATAGTAAAAAAAAGAAAAAGAAAAAAAAAATATCACAAAGCATGTGACTGGCTCTTTTGCATCAGCCATATGGCCTTGGGAAACGGCGCGGAGAGAAAACAGTGCCATGTGCCTCCCACTGATTTCGGGTCTGTAACCGGGGACCTGCTACCCACGCAACAGAACCAGCCTTGCCTTTTTCTTTTCTCTCTTTCATTTTCAGGAAGCGCGCTTCATCCAGTGCGTGTACAGACCTGAGCTGGGAGACGTCACAACCAGCTCTCAAGATCGTCTTTATTTAAATAATCGGTTTAAGAGACATATGTGGCACTCGGAGGCAGGTTGTATACGGTTAAAAAAAAAATTGTTCAACTCGCACAGGACAAAAAAAATTAACCAAACAGTTATTTCTGCCTACAACTCAGCTGAAAATGAGATGTAAGACAGAACGCTCACTTGTAACACTCATAACATCTTGATGAATAAACCAAGTTTATTGGTTTATAACAGTGGATCATTGCATATAAGCTCATGTTGTATAATAAGTTTAACAGCTTTCCGACAGCGTAATCCGAGTCGGGGCGAGTGAGGAACTTCACTGGACTTCAGTAATAAATCTAGGGGTAATAAATTTTTGCATTGCGGTTCACAGAGAAACAATACGACAGAGTATTAGGGCCAAAATGAGATTAAAAAAAAAAAAAAAAGAGTTGGAGGGGGAGGGGCAGGGAATTTCCGAATTTAAAACTCAGAAGTTTTAAGTTGTAAGTCGAAAGTTTCGAGATAAAAACTCGAAAGTTTTAAGATAAAAACGAATAAAAATTTCATTTTTAAAACTCAAAAATCTGTGGAGGGTTTTTTCTATCAAGGAAGAAAACCGCATACACACTTTACAAGGTTGGGCAGACGTCACTTGTTTTGCATTATGCCTGAAGTGGAAGATCTAATCAAACTTTTACCTTGGATTTAGCAACAAGGAAATAATTTTTATTTTAGCCCAGAATCACCAGATCATCATAAGCATTCAGACTTTAAAGAGACATTCCTGTAAGCTGAGCCTGTTTAGAAGGAAACACCATACTGACTTAGACGAGGTGATTGCCTTTGTTTATCAGGAACTACAATGCCATGGACAGATGCAAGGTTATCTACGATGGAGTATTAAGGCCAATAGTAATCAGCCACAACCTTGGGGTCATTATTTGTTGTACAAGCTTCCATCCATTCAACAAAACGATTGAAACTATATGTCATAAGATTCCATATCCCAAAGAGCATTAGACCCTTTTGTATTGTAGACGTTGCTCTCTACGAAGGTCCACACCATGAGGATTGATTAATTCAATTTAATGACATGTATTTAATTTAATGACATATATAAAAAACATCCTTCATTATCGCTGTAGACAAAGTGCTTCTAAGCTATAAGAGGTGAAACCAACAAATTTAAATAGCAATTAGTCATTTTATTTCCTCTATAACACTCGCTCGCTCTTCACTCCTGGTGTTTTCGCTGTGGTTGGATTGGATTGGGTGCTGGAATTTTAATACACTATGTGGACAAACCTGTCAATTATTGAATTCAGGTGCTTTCCAAAATCCAAAATCTTGTAGACAGCCTTCCAAGAAGATTGGAGAACCAAAACCAACTAGAAGACCAACTCCATATTGAAGGACACGTAGTCCCCGACTTGCAAACATTCGAGTTACGAATTTCCACACATGTGAACAAACCGCGGCTCTACGAGCATTCGTAGATGCGATAAAATCTGGGAAGTACAAAAAATAGACACTGCAGTGCACCAGATACAGAGGGCTGTTCTATGAAGCTGACCTGATGGTGAATAATCCATATTTCCTCAGGCAAAACAGAGTTCACAGTCCAAAACAGTGAAAAACTGTTCTGAGAAAAAAATGTTGTCCGAGATTCCCCTCGCAATTTAAAGGCGCAGGGACAACATTGTGATTAAGTCCTCCTTGGGTGCAGTTACATTGTTTGGGGGGGAAAGAGGACAGAGATCAAGTCAAGTGGATTGGTATGCCTTACATTGTATTTGTGTCAAAGGCGTAAAAGACTCGCTTTGTCTGACTTGAGAACAAATCCGAATTACGAACATGCTCCCGGAACGGAACTCGTTCGTAAGTCGCGGACGACCTGTATATGTAATCGGATACAATGTCATTGCAGGTTTGGCCAAATACTTTTGTCCATTTAGTGTATGTTCAGTAGGTTCCACAATATAATAACAAATTATAATAATTAGGATAATTATTGGTGCTTTTAAATATGTAGTGAGCATACAAAACCCTAATTCACTTTCTAAGCTTGGATTATACTTGCTTTCTTTATGTGTAAAAAAAAGGATGTTTTTAGTTTTTAATGTAATTTTAACATAAGACTGTTTAACGTACTGTATCTCTACACAAAATCTCTAAACATACAGTACTGTGCAAAAGTCTTAGAGAAGATGACCTGCCCTTTGAGTCAAATAAAAAGTCAAATAAATGCTGTGGAGCAGGAATGTCTTTAAAAAAAAGGAAAAACAAAAAACAACTTTAAAGCCGAGCAAACAGTAAGTAATGAAAAGAAGTCAGTATTTGGTGTGACATCGCTTTGAGGACTTTAGACTCGGGTACAGTTTGTGCAGTTTTATAAGGAACTTAGCTACTAAGTTTTACTGAGCATCCTGCAGAACCAGACACAGTTCTTCTGAGGACTGTCGTACCTGCTTCTTTTTTTGCATCTATTTCGCTTTTGCTTTTTTGTTTGAAAAGTATACACTTGTATAATTTGCTGCTTTCTTTTCTGGCATACAAATATTTTACTGTAACTTTTAAATTAGGTTTAGTCTAGTTAGAAAATGATTTTGTACTGACTCAATAACAAAGTTCTAAAATAATAATAATTTTTGTAAAAATCCATAGGAATGTTTGTGGCACAAAAGACACAAGGCTTTTGCATAGTGCTATCAATATAAATGCTAATGTACCAGCTAGTGGACTTTAAATCCTTCATGTGTACATAAAGCACGCACATAAGTACGCAAACAATGGCAGATCGAGTTTCAGCAGGTGTTAGCTGAAGAATGAAAGACGGAGGGCTTTTACCGGTTTGTCTATGAAGCTTAAAACTCTTCACGTCGACAAATCAAATGCTCTTTTTTTTTTTTTTTTTACATTTTTGATAAAACTGCAATATCACAATTTTTACTTTCTGTTTTATAACCTAGTACTAAGACTAATAGCTAATGTTTTTACCCTTGTGTAGAAAAAAATACATTAGTATATACAATTCATGAACAAACCTAAACACATGCAAACAGCTCACCTTAGATGGCTGTACGATGACATTGGTGGCTAATTGTGTTGTTGTGCTCCTGGATTGGCGTCTTTCCCTCTGTTCCTCCGCCGTCTCTCCTGGAGAACAAAAGACGGTGAGAAAGCCCTATATGTAAAACCCACACAAATCAAGTAGGTGCTTATGGTGTGTCAGAGTGAAGGACGAGAGCGCTATCCGCCCGCTTCTGATTACGTGAGCTCACAGACTCAAATGCAGCGAAGGGAAGCTAATCAGCCAAGAGAAGTGATGTCCAATTTCGCTCTCCTAGACTCCGTCCACACGGAGCCGGTGCGTTCCCTATCCGATCATTTTTTTGCGTAAACATGGCGTCGTCTCAAGAAATATCTGCGTACACACGAAACCACTGAAAACGGTGTAGTATATATGCCAGACCAGTATGGG
>JAOVVA010000012.1:17445603-17462850 GCA_028565275.1 Leiocassis micropogon
TTGCGAGTAACGCGGTTTGCGAGTGTTCCGCAAGACGAGCAAAGATTTTTAATAAATTTTGACTTGGAAAACGAGCATGTCTTGGTTTATGAGTACCGAGTATCATGTATCACGCATACGCTTCTTGTCTTGACGCCGAGCGTCACGTGATCACAACTGAGCCAACGGTTTTTCTCTCTCTTGTGCTGCGGAACTGTGGGTAATCGTCTCCCCTGCTGGGTCTTAGTGCTCGTCTACTGGTATAATCAACATCCGTGCACGCATTTTCTCCCTCAGCCTGTTGTTATGTGTGTGCGCGCGTGTAATTTGACACTGTGCCAGTTCACACCTTCTCTCTCTCTCTCTCTTTCTCTCTTTCGCCCTTAGGTGTGTGTGTGTTTGTGAACCGGCACGGTGTCAAATTACACGTACACACACACACATAACGACAGACCCAAACACACACACACACACAGCGCCTGCGCGCATAAACGGAAACACTTATTTGTCGGAATTTATTTTTACTTTTTCTATTAAGGTAAAGTGCAGGTTAATTAGTTTTATTTTTACTTTATATTCTGTATTAATTATTTTTATGTATTTATTTTTTTGGACTGTGGAACGAATAATTTGAGTTTCCATTATTTCTTATGTTAATTTGGTTTACGAGTGTTTTGAATTATGCTCGTAATCCAAGGTTCCACTGTCCTTCTTTTATTTCTAGCTTAGACCTGTTGACCTCATTAGTAGACACTTTATACATAGCATCATTTAATGGTAGCAAAAGTGCAATACACTAATTAGTAGAAACACAAGATGCTGTCAAACTGTTCAAAGACACTGCTTAGATTTTATACTTATCAGATCCTTTTAATCCCAAATATATAGAAATAATAAAAAATGCATACAAAATTAAATTTCGGGACTTAAGAGGTTAATTAAATTGACATCATTTAATTAAATTCAATATGAAAAAATGGTGGGTGGGTCAATACTTTTGCACCGCATCAGTGAATAGTTTGAACTAAGGTCAGAGCTGGTGTTGTGAAAAATTTAATAAACTCGTTCTGACCAATCAGCACCCTGTAAACAACCCACCTGGCTCCAGTTCAACAGTTCAACAATCCTGGTGCTCATTATTATATTGGTTTGCTTACTGATAATCCAACACTCATATATGATAACGCTCCAGATGTCTCTAGGCTTGCTAGTCTGATATACAGCAATTCACAATGTTAGCCAGGGGGTGGGGCGGCTCCTGCTGAGTCACGGCGCCTCCGAAAGTTTCTTCACGCCAGCTTCATCTTACAAAGTTTTCCCTTGACACTGTTATCGCTGATCTGATTAATAAGTAGGTGAGGCATTAATATCTATATAGCATCTGCTTTAAGGCGTCTGTATTTGCAAGGCGATCCTATCCCCCCTTTTTTTTAGCGTTCTTAATTCATTAAAGAACGACACGGCAAAGTTTCATGCCAGTAAAACGTTATCAATCATGCCGACGCCTTGGCAAATTATCTCTATCTGACAGCACAAGGCTGACTTTGCCAGGCTTCTCATTAAATTAGTCAGTGTTAGCCTTCACTGACAATGTTGCTAAAATGAATAATGTTAATTAAAGCCAGTGGAGGTAGTGTTTAAGGGAATTGGAGGCCACTAAAGGACACCCGGAATCAAAACTCTCCGTTTGGTTGTTCGCAGACAAACAAGTCGTTTAATTGCTCCGGTATTGCTGCTCGAGGCTTAGAAATGAAATAAAAGAAATGATTTCGAGGTAGCACAAAGGAGCTTCCATCATCAGGTTGATGATTAGATTGATTAAACGTTTAAACTTGAATTGTGAGCTAAAGAAAAGAAAAGATTGCGCAACTACAAAAGAAAACCGTACACACCACGCAATCAATAACAACAAGAAGAACGGGGAAAAAAGAAGAGAAGAGAGTGCATTCTTAGTTTATTTATTTATTTGTTTGTTTATTTTGATTTTGATACTTGAATGAAATCCGCAGAATTAAAAGTAAACATGAAGAGTGATCGATGAGCAGAGCTAAATCATATCCAAGAGCCTTTCACTTTAAACTGATGCTTGGTGTCATTATCATGGCTTTTCCTAAGACTCAAAGAGTGTGTGTGTACGTGTACGTATCTAGCGAGATGTTATATCACCAGCGCCATCATTTACAGATTCATTTTAACGTAATATAGGTTTTTTTTTTTTCTTTTATAGGATTTACAGCTCCAGGGTCTCTGGTTTAATCCTGACTCTATGTAAAACCTTAACTGTTTAATCCTGACTCTATGTAAAGCCTTAATAGGTTAATCCTGAGTCTATGTAAGACCTTAACTGTTTAATCCTGAGTCTTAGTAAAGTTTTATTTCCATGTGCTTGTGTTATGTGCGAATCCTCCGAGTTCTTCGGTTTGCAGTACGTCAACCTTAAAATGATGCTAGTAACTGTGAAATCTAAAGCTTAATAAAACTACCTGTAAACCTTAGCAGTTAATAACACTAAAGAGTAATATATAGCAAACCTTTCTTTTACGATAAAGTAAATTATATATTATGAATTTTATAAACCTACAGTATTATATAGACAATGCGAATGTGGATCATTCGAGGCAAAGCAGGACTACACTAATGTTACAGTAGGATACTTATAGCAATGGTGTCTGATCCACACACATTTGAAATATTTCTCAAATGTCATCCTTTGCACAAGGGGTGTTCAAGTCAAACTGGGACATTTGATTGGGACCATTATGTCTCTACAGTATATAATCCCCAGCTACACAAATGCACTTATCCCAGTGTTTCACTAGTGCTTGAATACCATCAAGGTAGAAAGTTCTCTCAATACGCCAAAGCCATGATCAGCCTGCCTGCTTCATGTCTAAAACCCCGGCCTCCCAGGAACTCTTTTAATGTCCCAAACATGTGGAAATGGCCTGGAGCGAGGTCAGGATGTGGCAATGTAACTCCCAGCCGAGTTCCTGTAATGTGCAAGTGGTGTTGATAGTGAATGATTGTGTGTACAGTTCACACCGACAGACGCGTCTCTTCCGCAAGCTGAAGACAAGTTATCTGTCGATCGTCAAGGATCAGTACAGTAGTTCAACTCAGTGAATGTTGGACTTCGTGCCACCTCAGCCGGATGTACGGCCTTCTTCAAAAAACGTTTTCGCCATTTGAATGTTTCACTGCGGCTAAGAGTATCATCATCGTACTGTGCATGAAATCCTTTTTATATTCTCTGTGCGTCATTATTCACTGCAAAGTCGAATGACGCAGTTAGTCAGTTTAAGATTGAACTCTGTATACTGTTTTTTATTGTATTTCCTGATTCCATCCATGGTATTATGAATAGACTTTTGGTTTGAACATCTGTTTACGATTATTGCGTCTTTGAACATCAGTATGCATCACAAGTTACACTAGCTCAGTGTATGCACATTAACTCTATATAACTCTATATATAGTCAGCACAATGTTAGTTAAAGAACTACGCTGATCAATGTAGGGGTAACAACATTCATTCATTTACTGTATATTAATTGATTGATTCATTCATTCGTTAACTCATCTCAGTAACCACTATATCCTGGCCAGGGTCTTGGTGTATTTGGAAGCTATTCCAGAAACAGGGTGAAATGAAAGGTTAATCACACACACACACACACACATTTATATTTGTGACAAATAAGGGTAGCAAATCCACCTAGTATTGTCAGGAGGAAACTAAAGAACCCCAGAGGAAACCTTCATGGACAAGGATAGAACATGTGAAGCTTCACTCAGACAGTAACTGAAGGTTATAAACCAGGGACTAACAGAATTAAACCAGGGAACGTGGAAGGTGTGAGACGGTACTGCTATAAGGTGGAAGCATTTTGACTACCTCAAGGTCTTATAGGAAGTTACAAGTGCTGCCTAATGAACAAGATCGACCTGGTTTCAGACAAAGGGAGAAAAAAAAAGAAGAAGAAGATTGGAGATAATGAAAGTGTGCTTGCATTTCCTCTCTTGCAAACAACATTAAATAGATCAAATTTTCTGTGCATGATTGCTAAACATCCTTTCGGCACAAGCCACAAGTGGTACTGGATGTGGGTGTGAGCCATGAACATTTACTTTAGACTTTGAATAAATGTCTCAACTGGGAGTAAAGAGGGAGGAGATGCAGTGATGGTTTGGTGCTACTGAAGAGGAAGTTCAAATCACCGCTCTGAGCCGTCACTTACTAAAACTACTGCACACTTGATCCAGGGTCGTAGCCCTCAAACGCGCATCTCTGAGCTTGAATTAGAGTCTTGCTCATTTGTTATGTAATGTCACTTCAACAAAAAGCATTTGTCATAGACGGCCCAGAAAAAGATCCAATGCATCATATGGATGAATAAATCTTTAACCCTATTCCATTTAACAAGCCCAGATTATTCGAGGGCGAAATTCTAGCTTTTTGTACGAGTGCATTTCGGGCATGTTCTGTAACCATCGCTGGAATTAAATGTTTCCGATTGGCCCGTAAAACTCGCAAAACATGGACCTGAGTGAGTTTTAAAAGATTTTTTGTCTTTTTGTTGGTAATTGCTGGGAACATCTGGGTTAATGTCTACTTGTTAAAATGTTCATTTCTGATCTTTCTATTCAGTATTGTGTTTTTTTTAGTGCTGGATTATTCATATTGTGAAGCTGGAAGGCATTCATAATTAAAGCTAATAAATCATTCACAAGATTTCAAAGGATTTTCATAATACTAATTACTTTTGTTCACAAAAACAAAAAGTTTCATCTTTTATTTCTGCCATAGGTCGGGTCAGTCACAGATCGTTTTAATTTATATTTGTCAGAACTATATGCAGTATATTTATACACCACTAGCTGTAGTACGCGTCATTGACGGAAAAAGAGTTTGTAGAAATAGTTAAAAGGTTAAAGCTAAAGATATCGGATCAGCTTTAGTGTAATGAAAATTCAGGTTGAAGCCCACGTACATGTCTTGAGTAAGGTTGAGTATCTTCCACCTTGTTTACACTAAGTTGTACATCTTTCGTCATCAGCCAAACACACTTCCTGTTCGGAATCACAGATGAGAAATCGAAAAAGGAGATTTGATAAAGATTCAATTTTGTCTTAAAACGACTCCAGCGTGTTAAAATTCACTTGAGCGCTGTTATTTCAGCAAAAGTGAAAATATTAATTAATGCAAAAGCTTTCTATATAAATACTTAATTTAATGAAATCATTTATAATCTGACACGTAACTGCCCATAACTTCCCTTCTACTCAAAATTTTTGTTTCATTTGCAGATTTGACTTCAGGCAAATATCGAAGGACTGGCAAAGTTTCATTTAATTCTGTTCAGCCAGTTTTGCGTGACAAATGTACAGACAAGACCTTTAATGTATATAGATCATTTATAGTATTAGCTAAAATGTGGAAAACACAACCTAAATTTTAAAATTTATCAAAATATTTTTTAAAAATTGAGTTTACTTCTGAAACTAAACGAAACATTAATCCCAACTGCTGTCCTACCAGTTTGTAAAATAATGTTCACCATGTATTTTTTTCAGTTAGAGACCCAGTTTGTCTACTTCAACACAGTTACCATTATGCCTAAATATTTTATTTTCTCCTTTCTGCCAAACTTGCACTCTCTCTTCACTAGAACATCACCCTCCACTACTTTTAACCACTAATGCACCCATATTTCACAAGATATAAGACCACTTTCTGTCTCCTCAATAGTTTTCTCCTTGGAAGAAATGTATAATGTAGGTACAGTATAGTGTCCTGAAGCACTGCACCTTGTTACATCCTTGTTATCTACAAGGAAACATAATATATTGGAACGAGAGCTACACTGCCTTTCATTTATCTTTCTTTTTCTAAACTATAACTGTAAATATGTTAATAAAAAGAGTTGGAAGAATCCAAAAAAAGTGCAGAGGTTTTAGAAACAAATCGGAAGACAGAATGTGCTTTTGCGGGACTGAGATTGTCGTGATTTAAGGTAATGTTTTAATGGTGCACTTAGGGTATCTCAGTACAGTATGTTTCCTCCTTATCCTACTTAACTTGTACTTTCTCTTAAGGATTATTTTTACTTCCATCAGGTTTGGTCACTAATGCTTCTTTTACTTCAACAGATTTCTAGCCTGGTTTTTGTAACAATTTTTTCTCTGTCTTCACTATAGCAGTTTTCTGCATTATTTCCATTATTTATTTAAGACAGACTTCTTTTTCATGGACTCTTGGCCTCTGATGCCAATTATGTTGTACCCTTAAAATTCAGTGGATTCAGTGACTTCATCCTTCTACACGCAATACTTCACTAGTGTTCTGTTAATTTAGAAAAAAACAAAAAAAACTGAACTATTCCATTTATAAGTATTCAGACCCATCATTTACAATAGTACTGGGCAGCAATGACAGCCTCAAGTGTGCTTTTGAATGATGCTACAAGCTTGGCACGTTTCTTCCATTCTTCTTGGCAAAATCATTCATGTCTCTCCAGAGATGCTCTCTATTGGGTTCAGGTCCAGACTCTCGCTGGACTACTCCAGGACTCCCGGGAAATAGATTTGGGTTTTCTTGGCAGTATGCTTCATCTCATTTTCTTGTTGAAATTTTAGTAAGGAATGCCCTTTAGTGAGGAATGGCTTCTGTCTGGCGGCTCTACCATAGAGACGTGATTAGTGGAGTGCTTCAGTGATGAATGTCCTTCCCTAGGTCTTTCCCATCTCCACAAGGAACCTCGGGATCTCGGCACCTGTCTGACCACGGGCCTTCATCTCCGATTACTCAGTTGAGCTGGGCTGCCAGGTCTGGGTAGACTGTTGGTTGCTCAAAATCCCTTCCATCTGAGAATAATGGAAGCTACCATGCTACTGACACAGTGGAAATTTTCTTGCGTGTCCTTCTGAGAACTGTGTCTTGACACGGTCATGTTTCGCAAGGTCTTCAGATAATTCCACCAATCTCATCGCTTTGTTTTCACTCTGACTTACACCATCTACAATGAGAGGTACTGTATATGTCTAGATAGGTGTTTGCCTTTGCTAATTATGCCCAATGAGTTTAATTAGTCACAGGTGGACTCCAATCAAGTTGTAGAAGCATCTTAACGACCACTGATAGGAGGAGGATGCACCAGAGCTCACCTGCAATTTACTGGCACTGTACATAACCAACCAACCAACCTTCTCTTACAAACAAGACCAGGTGTAAATTTAGAGAAGCGAGCATATCAATAAATCAACAAAATGAATAATGCAATCCTTGGAGAAAGGATACAATTAATGATCATGTTTTGCGATACTGCTGGGTCCTAAATTTAATGTGCTAATAATTCTCTCTCTGCTGATGATCACTGTTACTACAATGCTTTATTCTACTGAAGGTCACAATCACTCAAGGACTGGTACTGGTTTCTCAATTGAGAATACCCAACCACACAATCTATACAACCACAGTAGATATCTCATCATCGTATGATGTACTTAAACATTAGGCTAGAGGTTGCAGATATGCGGTAATCTTCTTGGGCAATCAGATTGTATGAGAAATGTAAGCAATTCGATTGAAACCAGGGTTTGGTTGGATTTTGTTCTATTCATTCTCTGCAAAGCAATGGGGAACCAGTATTATATTTGGATTTGGAGATAATCCCAGTAACACTGTGCGCAATTCAGGAGAAATCACTCCAAATATTACAACAATTTATTGCACACATGACCATTTACATTTTCATCAAAGTACAGTGGAGTTCACTTCCACTTAATATTCGTATAAAGCTGTGTTCCACTACTCGATTTAATTCACAATTTTATACAATTTGAGTTGTATCTTGCTAGCCATAGTAGTCAATCAAATCCTGCACTGGATCCTACACTCTCAGTGCTTTATAAATAAGCCCTGGGCATCCCTACAAAGACCTGAAATAAGTGTTACAGGAATTCATGTTCATTGTTTGTGGTGACAAGCACAAGAATCATATGGCCAAATAGAGCTGTGTAAGTGTTTGTTAAAGTGTTTCTATGATTGAACTAATCTAGTGCCGTTATTGAAATGACAAAGTGCTGTCACATGTACTGTAGGTGCTGGCCTGTTCTGCACAATTATACCATTGGCACACATATAGCATTAAGGTGTGATTAAATGTAGGGACAGAAAGCCACTTGTGTTGTGTGAAGTACTCATCTCTGAGCATCTTCTCCTAAACAAGGCATCCTTTCTGATGGAAATCAGCAGCTCTTGTCCACCTCCAAGCAACCTCTCCCTCGCCTCACTCAAATAACATTTATTTACCGCTCAATGAACTTAAAAAAAAAAAAAGCACCTAAATGAATTAAAAGCTCCAGAGTTTAACGTTGAGCTCTTGATCACACACACACACACATGCTCACTCTCACTCTTACACCTCCACCAACTCATTATGCAAAGGAGGGCAACTCCAGATTACTCATGCTATAAGCTTTCTAGTTGGATAAACTGTTTACGAAACACAGCAAAAACACAATGGCAGAGACTGAAGTTAACAAATTCTTGTGAATGTCAGTGAAGCTGTTTGTTCCTTTAGGGTTCTGTGAGTAAGGTACCAGTTATAATATGAATAGGTTATAAATGGAACCTTTTCTGAAAGGCAAACTTTTAGTAATAAGGAGATTTAGCACACTTAAGACTTATTTTTCCTGTTGAGTAACCCTTTAAGGATGGTGGGAGGTTTTTTGTCAAATGTATCCATTTACCTATCCAATGAATATTTTAAGGAACCCTCAGTAACATTTGTTACTACTACAAGAATTTATTAAAATAGAAAATATGCTATATAGAATCTATCCATCATCAGCTTGATGCAGAACACAGATGAGTTTGGGCTCTATTTATTATTTAATTAGGGATCAAGGGGAACCGGCATGAAGAAAAAGGGGGGGTAAGGGAAGATGGCATGGGGGTTTGCGATGAGGTCAGCTTGGTGGGGTTTGCCCTAGACCTTCCTGAGGTGATGCATGTGGCCGTTCCAGATGTTAGATGACATCATCATCCAGTTACTGCAATGGCAAAGCAGTGGTGAGGACTAAAGGCAGTGTCGATCAGGTGCTAGAATGTACTACACTAAGCAGGCTGAAGGGAAGAACATGTCATTGCTAAAGGCTGCATGCTGTTGGGTCTTGCACTTTGGGATGAGTTCCACTTGAAAATAGCTGTTGGACAGGTTTAACCTGGATATGAAGTGGGCTCTCTCTCCAGATGCTCCATTAGGTCATCCACTCAGTGAAGAGGGTAAATGTCAAACTCAGAAATGCTTTTAAGCTTCCTAAAAGCTTTGCAACAGCAGAGGCTTCCATCAGGCCTGAGCACCACCACTATGCAGCTTGACCAGTTTGACCTAGCAAATTTTTTTTTATGACACCACCATGTAACATGTTGGCAATCTCTTTTTTAATGCCTCTTCCCAAATTTATGGGACACGATAGGGGTTCTTTTAGACCACCACTCTTGAACTGGTTTTGATGTCATGCACTACAAGGTGGGCCATTCCTGCCATTGCGTGAGATTTAAGTTCTGTACTTTGTGGACTAAGGTAGAAAAGGCTGACACCGTAGGTTCAATGTATTTTTTTCTAACAATTTTATTAGGGTAAGGTTGGAAGTCTCTTCACTTACCTGTCTGTTGGAGGCGTTAGTTCACTTGCCTCACTCTCTCAGTGACAGTTTAATGGCAGGGTCAATACACAAAGAGTTTTCAGATGTACTAGGAGAAAAACACCATCCCCAGGATTGAATTCATGATACTGGGCAGGACAGATATAGGACCTTCTTTGCTCTGACTAGGCCTGGTCTGTGTGATGTTTTTGATAGGGCTTACTTTGTCTACCTTGTCCCTTCTGCATATCCTGAACATATTTGATTGGCAAGCAGAATGGGCACATTTGTTCCTACCACGCTTTTTTGACAATGTCAAAGAGCCACTCTTAACTGTCGAGCTTCTAAGGAACAGGAGTTCAAAGGGTGTAAAGCCAATTCCCAATTCCCACAATTCTTTGATGGTGAAAAGCACAGAGGTCAAGAGGTTCTGGTCCCAGTTTTGCCCTTCTTCACATGTTTTAACATAGTTACAGTCTTGGCCTCATTCACAGAGAGGGTATAATATGCTCGCTGGGCCTTCCCAGTGAGAAGGAAGTGAGGGTGATAAGCTTTGATAGGAGGTTCTGGGTAGGGCAGCACTCTCATTCATCTGACGATGGGGTAGCAGCCGCTTGTTTTGACCTTCAGACCTCAGACCATCTTCTGGGTGATTGTCTGCTACTCAAGGGAAAATGTATTCCATACTTGGATCTGGGTCCCCACTAGTGTGATAGCTCACAGCAGTAGAGGCAGAACATCGGCAGAAACCAGGCAGAGGAATGAGATTTTGGTGTGTCATTCTTTTAGTTAGGGATTGAGTGGGAAAGGTATGAAGAAACATGATGGAAACAAGGGAAGTAAACAGGCAGGAGAATAGGTACAGCAAGTATACTTGTTTCTGGTGGCAGCCAAAGTTGAAGTTCGTGCTGAGAGAGAGCACAGCAGCCAATTCCTGGCAGATCCTGTGTGACTGTGGTTGCTGGCTTGAGAGGGGAGTAATCATCGTCTTAGAAGAACAGAGACATGATTATCAGTCTGTGCATTCATATCAACTGCGTTACTCATTGACTGACACTTTGATTCCCCTTTTATTCATGGCATCCTGTTCAAAGAGGTTGAGGCGAGCTGGAGATTAGAAGGCACCGACCATGCAGTGTTTTCTCACCCTGCCTAGTGGACATGTCACATAAGGAGTGATATACTATGAGGATGGTCCACCATCACACTATTCACACATTCATCAATCCATCCGTCCATTTGGCTAAGAAGGGGTCTTCAAAAGGTTTTTGGATGGTTGTGGTTCTAATTTAAGAAAGTGGTTCTAGGTGGAGCCAAGATCATTCTGTTTTATATTCTAAATAGGATCTTTTATGGTTTTCACAGATGCTAAATGAAAGATTTGCTTTTTTTTCTTCTTTTACCCCTTCTTAAAAAAAAATCAATATCTGCAATTTCAAATGGTTTCAGAAAGTCACTTTTTTCATCAGTTTGACGCAAAACCACACTCTGACGTATTCTAGTCTGCTTGTTTTAGCTCCAGGATCTCTCTCTCTCTCTCTCTCTCTCTCTCGCTCTCTTCCCCCCCTCTCCGCCCTTTCCCTAAGTACCTTTTTAGTAATTCCTACGTAACTCATTAGGAGGCGAGTGTCACTATCTGTCGTCTTCTCCCTCCCCTTTACACACACACACTAAAGCAGCAGCGCACAGTTTATAGGAACTTCACCCGGGTTCAAAAGAAGGTAAAACTCGGTCAGCGCAGAGGCTTCAACTCTTGTGAAGGACATCAGGGTCAGAGGAAGGGTTTTGGGGAAAACGCGTGCCAAGTCCATTTGTTTATTTTCTGCTATAAAAGACGCCGTGTGTCTCTGATCAGTGAGAAAAGAGAAAGCAGGGGAACAAGACAGGAGCGGTCCTTCACAGCATCTCTTGCTCATACACTCTCTCTCTCCCTCTCTCTGTCTCTCTTTTCCTTTCTCAGTCCTCCACAGCACCCGTTCAGGAGGACACTGACTCTGGGACGCTTGTTCTTTTTTTGTGCCTCTGCTTCACGATGAAGTTGCTGCTATCAGTAGTGGTGCTTTTTCTAGCATTAAATGAAGTATTTGCAGAGGAAGTTGGTCCAAATGAAGACCAGGATTACTGGACGAACGGCTCCATAATGCAGGTAAGCGGATTTAAGAAAAAAGAAGAAGAAGAAAAAGAAAAAGAAGGAAGGCGAAAAAATTATATATAAGTATTGTATTGTATTTTATTGGCTTAGATAGAAAATTAAGCAGTTTGTTAATAAATCATGTGCAAATTCTAAAATGTTGTGAAGTATGATAGGTTTAATCTGTGTCTTGTTGAATTTAAAGGCAGAATTCTTCTTCTTCTTCTTCTTATTATTATTATTATACTTTTGCAGCTGTGTTTTCAACTTTTGCACTACATATATCATTATTTAACAGAATGAAAAACCACCTTGAGCTTAATTCATGCAAAATAATAATAACAATAATAATAAAAATCCATGAATGTACAGCTTAATTAAAGTTATTGTAAATGGACTTGTGTCGCTGTCCAGGGCTGAAACCGATCATTGCGTGTTTTATATGCATCGCACATCTCCGATATGATTTTGTACCCTGGAAGACAGCCAAGCACTTTCTTGAGAGCTATGGGTATTTTATAAAAAATGACAGTGAAAGATAAAAAGCTGATCCAATTTATATGAATTTAAGTAAGGATTTTTTAAATTATTATAAATAAAAATTATTAATATTATTATTATTATTATTATTAAATCAGGAACTCCACAGATGAATCCTTTCATCCTGAATCAGCACCAAAATATTAGGTTGACTTAATTAACCTTTTAGGATTTTACTCACCGGCAGCTTTAAAGCATTTTGCCCTACATTTATCCTCGACATCTCATTTTCCACTAATCAAGTAATCCTTCCTAGGATGACTGGCTTCAAGCCAATCCCTTCAGAGAGATACTCAGACGGATAACGAGAAAACCTCGGCCACATCAGTTCATCGGTCTAATGGGAAAACGCTCCTCCGGTAAGACCAATTCATCGCACTCCTCATTTCCTCTCTCACTTCAAACCTTTATAGAGTAGTATTGCAGTAGATCAATAAACCCATCAATGATATTAAGGGTTTACACACGGCTGCTGGAGTGACCAGATGTTCATTTTTTGTTTGTTTGTTTTTTACCTCCCAAAAGGTAATACACAGATTACACGAAAAAGTAAGTCATTCCATATTTTGAATAAGTTGTATGTAAAATGTGTGTAGTTGGAGCTTATTAAATCAAAAGATATCTAACATGCATGAAAGACACGTATGTACTTTTTTAATAGTCAATTCCACATTATTACATTTTTGCTCTTAATTTTTTTCCTTTGCTTCTGTTTCTTTTCTCATTTTATGATCTTTAACTGAAATTTTATTGTGCCTAGTACAGTATATTGACAATAAAGATATCTTACTGTATCTTATCGTATTGACTAAAGACCTACAACCCGGCTTCATGAACATGTTTGATCATAGATTATCTATCTATCTACAGTAGATCTCACTGATGTACGATAAGAGGAAAATTTTATATGCAGGAGCTTCTTATATCGCACCCACCCACACACACACACACACACACACACGCACACGACGCTACAGGAGCCTGTTCAGTGGTAAACCACGTTTGCCCTGTTTAATTACACAGTTCATGCAGTGCCTTACTTTACTCTACATTATCTATTTTGGAGTCTTGTTTATGACAATCCACAGTATTTCACTACACTGTTTTTTAGTCTCCATGTGAAGTTAAAACAACACTTACTTTAATTAATGAGAGGTTTAATGTATCGATCAGCTCATAAATGGTTTTCTTTGCTCGTATTTATTTTGCAGGGCATAAAATTAACTCTTTTGTGGGGCTGATGGGTAAAAGAAGCCAAGAGGAACCTGGTACGTATATATATGTAAAATATTATCATTTCCAAACCCTACTAATAGCACTTATTTCAGTATATAGTGGAGTGAAGTTTTGTCCATCTGGAGAAAAATTGCAAATTAGGATTACAGATGTAAAAATTAATAAATAAATAAATAAATATTCTACAATATCGATCCCAGGAAAAGGAGTACATTTCATATGCTTGCATTAATACTTTAGAAGCCCAGGTTTATTACAGCCTACAGAAAGAAATGCAGTTTTATAATTTAGCCAGCCCATAAATTATAAATGTCACATGGACCTCTCTACAATTGAGTCCAGACATTTTTATTTATATATATAAATATAGATAATCTATCTATCTAAAAAAGTCAAAATATAAAGAAATATAAATAATTGGAAATTCCCTGTGGCAAACTGATGTTTCTATGTACTGTAGAATTATGAAACACACTTTTTGATGATTTTTTTTAAGTAGCACTGTTGTGTTCACCTGTGGGTTGGCAGATGTTGTAATCCTCACCTACACAGCATGATGTAAAGTCATAGGTCATTGCGATCATCGCCCAATGATGAGTGTTTGTTTGGATGGATGGATGGATGCAAAATGTTCAAATATATCACTAACTTTACCACCCTTCATATTTCTGCTGTATTTTGCCTATTTTTATTTCCTCTGGCTCTGAAAAGTTACTCATGTTTCTCTCTTTACCTTAGATTCGTACGACTGGGTCTTTTCACAGAACTACGATAAAAGGCGCTGACAAACAGGCCGACCTCCATCAACGCTCAGTCGAAACACCGCTCATCTTCAACAACACCCACCCCCCACCCCCCACCCCCCTCAAAAAAAAGTACATGGTCTCATCTTCTAGACTCCAATAAAGCAATCTGTTTTCCCCACCGTGTGTGATGTAGCACTAACCGTGCCAATTTGTGTACTAGGAATGGAAGGGGACGTTTTGATACCGTCCGACCTGTAATATCGTGTTACTGTCCAAGTCTTTGAAAAATACTAGTGGACTATTTGCACTGCCAAACTCTGCATAGTGCCTCGTCATTGTCCGATCACAATCTGACTGTGCTGTAAATACTTGGTCATGTTTGTCATTCTCGGCATTTCCTGTTCATCACTGTAGCTGTGGCTTAACGTTATAATTAAATATTAAAGTTATTTTCACTATTGGGGGAATTGTGGCTTGGAAACATTGTGGTTGTAAATGTGGAGCGTGTGCGCCGTCTAGTGGCGTGAGCATGTCATTACAGTGTCATTTAGTGCTTCATCGAATGAGGTGTTAAACATAAAATACAACATTTTATATAGGAGTGAATGAAGTGTAACGGAATATACTATGAAAAAGCACACACACACACACACAATGTACATTTCATACATTTCACCATGTTATGCACTGAAATTGCTCTCATGAACCCAAATAAACACAACATCATGTTAACATGTGATCACATGTGACATGAACAATAAAAAAAAAAACACACACATTCATGTACATGTGTGACTTCTCTGTAATGGACACAAACACAACTGTATACACACACGTAATGGAAATATTGATTCATTCATTCGTTCTCTACACCGATTATCTTGAACTGGGTTGAGGGAAGCCTGGAGTCTATCCAAGAATACTTTGGGCATGAGATGGGGTAGACCCTGGACAGGGTGCCAATCCATCACAGGGCACACACTCATTCACACAAAATGGAAACCTACTCTGCATGTCTTTGGAATGTGAGAGGAAACCCACCAAGCAAGGGGAGGACATGCAAATTACACACACACACACACACACAAGCGGGGAATCGAACCCTCGACCCTGGAGGTGTGGGGCCATGGTGCTATTCATTAAGAAAAACGTGTCAATACTGTTATCTGCATGTCCATGAAAAAGGTGCCAAAAAATATTAACACATACCCAAAAAGTAAACAAGTTGCAAAGCAGATGTTACGAACGACTCATCCAGAGGGCGGGGCTTATTTCATTTCACTTTAATAGCACTATTTATTCACTTTAAATCACTTTACTAGAAAACAGATTAAAAGTACTCCTCGTGGTTGGTTTACGATAAAAGTGTTAAAAGCAAAAGAAAAATGAATAATTAAATACAATTGACAAAAAAAAAAAGAAAAGAAAAAAAAAGCATCATGATGTAGTGTCTCCATGCACCACCGGGGTCAAGGTTCGATTCCCACCTCGGGGTCTGTGTGCATTTCAGTTTTCATGTTCCCCCCGTGCTTGGTGGGTTTCCTCTGGGTACTCTGGTTTCCTCCCAAAGTTCAAAGACATGCAGATGAGACTAATTGCTGTTTCCATAGTGTGTGTGTGTGTGTGTGTGTGTGTGCGCCCTGTGATGGATTGGCACCCTGTCCACAATGTACCCCTCAAGAGTCTCCAGGCTGGGTTAAGCTCCAGGCCCCTGCGACCCTGTATACAGGATAAGATATATGAAGGTGTAGAGGAGGAAAAAAAACACCCTGACAAAATTTGTTTCAGTGTCTTCAAGATGTACAGTATGTAATCCCTCTGTAGTTTTGGTTTATTAATGGGTTTTGCACTTACAGCATCGTAGTTTCCTCCACTTGTGTGTTCTTCGTGCAGTGCTCCTGAGTTTCCAGTTTCTTTCAATCCACAACAAAATTGTGGTATTTTATGGTCTGTTTCTCTTCTTAATGGGAGAAAACTGAAGGACAAGTTTCCTTAAATGTGTCCTTACAAGCAATCCGAAATCCAAGGGGATATGGTTTGGGTGCGACAGATCACAGAACCTTTGGAATGTTCTTCTGAAAGTTTTATTTCATATACATGGTGTCTGTCAATCATGTCTTTCTTCTCACTACTCATGTGAAAAGCCAAGAAACAGTCCAGAACACTCTCATTCTTCCTAGGACTAGGACTTGTTTTAATTGCTCATTGTTTCATTAATCAAACTCTGAGGACCAGGTGTAGGTATCCTGTGATCACGTGACACTTCAACAATAGGACAACAGGTGAACTCGATTTAACTGATTATGTGACTTTTGGTGGCAACAAGCATTAATTACAGAGATGAGATGAATACATATAAACACACACACACACACACACATTTATATATGCCAATTATTCTGCACTGTGAAAATGCACGTCTGGTTGGATTCTAACTGTTTTTCGTTGCCTTGTACCCACATGTGCAGTGACAATAAAGTTGAAATTAATCTAATATATATATAGATATATATACATATATATATATTGGATCATGTGTAATGTGAGAGGGGTCACTTGTAGTGACAAACCCACAGATTTATTGTCTAAATATGACCTGGTGCCTAAACATATAACCATCAGGTACTGGCCACGTATCGGTCGCCGCTTCACAGCGTTAAATAGAACGGTCCTGTTTTGTAAGATCTCATGCAAACTGGTTGTGCATATGTTTTCATAACAGACTGTTGTATAGGAACACAGTGAAAAAAGGCAATTGTTTGCCAGCAATTCAAACTAAACTATACTAAACTTTGCTGCTCTTTGCACATGAAAGTAATCATGTAAGAGTTTTTTTACACATTATTCATCCATATGTCAATATATATGACATAGACAATCATGCACATGCACGCACGAGTGCGTGCACACACACACACACACAAATATAGTTTTAATTTTATTTGATGTATCATATGTCTTCTTGCC
>JAOVVA010000012.1:17462950-17473845 GCA_028565275.1 Leiocassis micropogon
AAAGAAAGAATCAAAAGACCAAACCAAGCTTCATGATGTGAAAAAGAGAAGTAGGGTTTATAAACAAGAAAATGGAGAAAACTAATTATTATTATTAATAATAATAATAATAATAATAATAATGTATTAATTGTTTTTGTAAAAACTTCAAAAGCAACCCATACATTTGTCATATTGGAATTTCGTTTTATTTTTCTTCTGCATCTGAAATTTCTAAACATCTTATGACTGTTTTTGTTGATTTATGTTCAGATTTAATTAGTTTCTATAAAAAATGGACCTCTTCAATTCACATTTAATGCTGCATTTACTCATTCAGACCATGCATAAGTAAATAGCTCATACAGTAAATATAATTTTATAAAGGCATTGAGCTACCCATCATTTGTTTTCACATTCTGTACAAAGAGCCAGACTGTATTGTATTTTTTTTTGTTTGTTTCATTTTGAGGAACAGTTCTCCAGACTTTTTTTTTTTAAATCTCTTATTCATGTGAAATCCCTGAGCAGTTCCAGAGGAATGTTTTTGGTTTGTTAAGCCACACAGTGACCTATGAATCAATCAAGCATTAAAAAAGCATCTAACTTAATGCATGAACCAGTGAGAAACATGTGCAGGTGATGACAGATGATCAGGCCGGTGATTAGTGTACCGGTGATGCTGAATAATGCTGAGTGGTTGGAACAGACGAGAGGGGAAATGAGGTCGCTGCTGAGGTTGTTACATAAACAACCCATTATTTAAATTGTATCTTTAGGCACATTGCAGTCATCAACAGGATAAGCGGTATACTGTACATACTGTAGTGTTCAGCGTGTCAGTGAAGCCACTTTGCACTGGTTGTCATGTCATGAATTCACTTTTTATTACTTTGATGTAGTCAGACACAGGAAGAAATGACATGGACCATGTGGGGAAAGAAACACACACAAGAGTTTGATAAGATTTACTGCTTTAAGATTCTTAAAGTTCGGACACGTCAACACGCAGCTGATAGAAATGACATGGAAACATAGAGAGGGAGAAAAGAAATAGAGAAAATAGAGAAAATTCCAAAAGAAAAAAATATTAAATGGTTAATAAGTGCTGTATTGTTTTAAACCAGGATTCGTACAATACAAATTATAAATGTTAAGGTTTACTTTAGCTCCAGAGTATATTATTCTTTAAATAATACCCATGTTTCAAGTGTATTTTCTGCATTATGCTTTGGTTAGAAAGGCACGCAGAACAGAAAGAAAGGCAGCAGGATGTGTGTTGATACAGTATGTGTGCAGCGGGACTCCACAAGTCTCTACTGATCTTTGTCCGGTTTGTAAATGGACAGGGTTCTGGCTGAGGGATCTGTAGCTTTGATCCATCGAGGCATCCAGTAATGCGGCGTCCATTCGGAGCGTCCTGGGTAAAGCTTCTCAAAGATCTGCCGGAAGAAGAAGCCTTCTTTGGTGGTGGGCGGGTTGTAGGGGAACAGCCGCGCCGCTTTTTCTAATTCGGTGTCGTTTACCTGCGGAGGAATCACGAGACAAAATACAACAGAAACACACATTAATGTTAAACGTGTAACATCCTCAGTGCGTTATAGTGACACTCGGGGGACAAATAATCAATGATCTTGGAATATCATATTTCAGCATTTTAAAATAGATATTTCAACACAACCTTAATCAGGCAGATTTATCAAAGATGTAATTAAACTATGAGTTAGCAATACTGGAGAAAGATTGTTGACATTTGAAATTAAAGCTTGTGCATTGCCAAGGCAGTGACACTATTACCAGGGCGAGCTGACCGTTATTTATATAAAACATTAACAAAGACTACCGCTCCCTGCTGCTGATTGGCTGGAATAGCGTCGTGTGGAACCGTCTGCATCAGGGTATTTGTTTTCTTTTTACAGAACCAGGATCTGGGTACAAACTCCAGACTTTTACAAGCCCGTTCACACCTAACAGACCATGAGGAGATATTTACTCCTATAATTTGGCAAAAAAAGTGTAAAAGATTAGAATATCTCTCTCTCTCTCGGTTCATCGATGTCAGTGTGACCTCTGTAAACTCTGTGTTTGCTTGACACAAACTGGAAAGGGTTTAGTAACATACCTGAACATTAGGTTTCTACTTAGCAGAAGAAAGCAAAATGGCAAATAAATAAATAAATAAATAAATAAATATAAAAAAGTATTATAGCTTTGCTGAGATTTTCTTAAAGAGTGTCCATAAAACTAATTTAAAATAGCAGAAAATGAAAAAAATCAATTATTAATATCAACACCAAGTACAATGACAAAAAAATAACAGAAAGACTAAACTTATAAGTGAAGTTTACAACTGGTATGTAAAGGAAAAAAACTATAAAAAGAAATCTGAGCGGATTCTGTAACAAGACAATGTAAATACTGTATGAATGCATTTATTTTCATGTTAAACAAATATTTACACTGATTATCAATTATGTACCAGTAAACTTGTAACAGGATCATTATTCAGGAGGCCAAGTCTCACTCATGCCCACAGGGACCAAAGGCCGGCCTGTCTGGTTTGATCCCACAGAAAAGCCGAAGGAGGACAAAAAAAAAAAAGTCAATGATAGAAAGGTAGAACACCCAGTGCATCACAGCCTGGCACTCACGGGGCCCAGCAGGCAACGAACCCACCAAACTCCCCAGATCCCAATCTGATCGGATGCACTGGGGAAAAAAAAGACCAATCCGTGGTGGCCTCATCCCGTAACCTACAGCACCTACAGGAGATCCACTGCCAGCGTCCTGGTGCCAGACACCACAGAGGCGCAGGTGGAACCTACACAAATACTGGGTGTAATGTTTTGTGTTGTAATGTTATGGCTGATCTGAGTATTTCCCTATAATAATTTTATTTATTTATTTATTTTTACATAACATGGTATATATATATATATAAATATACCTCTTTGAATAAGAATTATACTTGAATTTTACATTTTAGTTTTATTCCATTTGTCGAATTTTACACACTTTTACACTTACACAATAAAATTTTTATGTTTAGTTTATTTAAATTAAGAAAAATGTCTTTCAGGTGTTTGAGCAGTTCTTGCAAAGTAAAGCAAAAGAAATTAATTTGACACTTAAACATAAGAGATGATTTCACTTTGCTGCAAACAGTAGAACAGAAAAAAAACCATGGCGGTTTGGACACTTATTTCAGCGCGACGCTCCGCACATGGATGGTACCTTAGACTCGATGTGCTCCTGCAAGCTGGTGTACCAGGACTTCTTCACGGACATCATTCCGTCACTAAAAGCCTCTTTGCGTCTCCACAGGATCTCATCGGGAATCAGATCCAGTCCTTTGAACGCTTCCCTCAGAAGGTGTTTCTCCACACCATCCTGTTTCCCACAACACACGATTATTTAAATTTTATTAGAAAGTCAATGTGGTTTATTCTGGAATATCATGAACATTTAAAAAAATTACTTTGTTTATAAGTTAAATTATATGGAAGGTTTTATTATAAAAGCTTGCGTGACAGAGTGCAAATTACGGGTTATATTATATTGAAGCACACCTATCGTTTCTATAGTAACGAAGATAGTTACTGTACAATTCAATGATTTAATAGTAACTCCTTCACATAATATGTGTAATGGATGTGTAGTAGATGGGATTTTTGTATTAAGCTTTTCTCTAGGTTTATTTTTGAGCAGCTTTTTTGAGGGAACAACTGTTTATAGCTACTATGACATACGTAAGTGATAACATGAATTAACATCCTTTTATTGGAAAATAATCAACTTTGAGTTAACTTCTGTTAACTTTGAGGCACTCAAACTTGTTTCCCTATAAAAGCGTTATTTTATTTGCATCAGCTTCAATACCAAGTGGAGTATATAATAAAGATATGACGCTCTAAATACTGTAGACATCTTGTCAAAATTCAAAACCACACTGATATCTTTAAATGAACAAATATTGCCGCACTCGCTATACTAACACAACCTGATTGTATTTACCACATTTTAAATGTAAGTCATGAACATTGTGGTTATGGCCACTAGAGGCAGCTCAGGAATTTGCTTTTTGTGGTTTTAACTTCACATCAGAGAAGAACATAAAAGAGAAGAGAGTTTTAACCTTGGGTGTCCTCATGTCCTCAGGCAGAGAGAGGTAGTAGGCAGTGAACCTGTGGTCCAGGAAAGGCACTCTCAGCTCCAAACTAACAGAGAGAGAGAGAGAGGATTTGAAGCAAAAATGAAAAATAGTCTAACTAAAAAAAATCCAAACTGTTGTTTACAAATGATCCACCAGGGGTCAGTATAGCAATGCCATGTGTTAAAGTGTTAATTTAAAAAATGATTTCTGAACTTTTCTTTAAATTTTGATGTGTGAAGTGGTAAACAAAAAATGGATGCTTCCATGAAAGCATGTCTTTTTTTTGTTGCTGTAAGCGCAGTTTTTTTTTTTAAACATTCACGCAACAACAGCAGGTATCGTAGCAACACGACTAACGTTAGTGATTATGCTAATATTGATGATGACCTTCTTAAAACAGTAATTAGTCTGTATAATAACTGCTGTGAACCAATATGGCTTTAAACTCCATGTTGATTTGATGTCGTACTCTGTATACGTGGAAAGAACTGGTAGTTGTTTGAAGGAAGACTACCCCAAGCTGAGGAGTTGAAATTTAAAGACGGAAGGTGTGTATTAGCCGGTTTTCCGCACATGTAGGTGGGGAAAAACAAGCTGCAGCTACCGAATGCAGCATAAGACTTGCAGACGTAGAATTAACCAGTTACTCTGTTACTGTACTACATTAAATATTTTGAAAATCTGTATTATACTTTGTATAGTTTTATTAGAAGATAGTTTGTATTTTTACTTCATTACATCGTACTGGAAATGTCTGTACTTTCACTCCACTACATTCCTGCGTGGTGTTACGTTACATACAATGACTGCAGTACAGTTTTTTTGTCAAGTATTTGAAGCCAGAATTTCTGACCTGCTGACTATTACACGTAATTGCGTTTCCTTCGTGATGCGCTTAATGTCACAGGAGTTTGAAATCAGAAGGGAAGTAAAAGTAAAAGTCCTTGATTTACACGTCAGACTTCTACTTCTACTTGAGTAGTATTTGACCTAGGGTATCTCCACTTCTGTAAAAGTGCAGGATTCAAGTACTTCGGAAATTTGCAAGCATGAATGTTGCGTCATCATCATCTCACCCGTGCGCGGCTGTCGTCCTGTCTGCCCTCAGCACGTCGAACAGATAAAGCTCGTTCAGCAGACGCACGCTCTCATCCGCTCCAGCTTTGGCAGACGGAGCCTGAACGACACGGCAAACGTTTACTCAGAGACGTAGATACAGAGAAGTATGCAAAAAAAGGCTGGTGTCTGATTTACAGTATTAGATTTAAGTGAAGTGTACCTTGTGGAAGTAGATGTAGCCTTGCGTCAGCTCATCAGATCCCTCACCGGAGAAAATCACCACGCTGTCTGTCTTCTCTCTGATGTATTTAGAGATCAGGTACATGCCTGGAGAAACAAAAGACACAAAACACAAACCAAAGATTTGCATTAGCACCATTATACTGGCTAAAATAAAACTGAGTCCTCTATTACAGCTATAAATTATGCCTCCATTGCTATGGCAAATATCCCACAGAAGATAGAAAAGTAATCACAAAATAATCTGACATGCTATAAATAAACTGACATCTCAGCTTTTCATTTGTTACACAAGAAAAACATCCCACGCTGAAAAGCAAAACCTCCAAAGCATTGCTCTAACATCTTCAGTGACAATCAATCAGGCGGAACTGATTTATTTTTTCCCCCTAAAGAAATCGCAGCCGCACTCCTACACCAATCATTCATCATTATTAAGTGGAGCGAGTTAAAACCATAAAGTCGTCAAGCAGCTCCAAGCACAGGGTTTTAGAGCATTTGTTCTGTCTAAGCACCAAGGAATTCACATTAATAAATCAGACAGACAGAGAAAGGTCGCTAAGACATGCTCTCATCAGTTATGCTCGCTGAGCAGATCGAATGAGAAACGTTTAATCTACGTCTGCAGAAAAAAAAGGTGAGGGAAAGAAATTTAGGCGAGAGTAACAATCATCACGCCGTCATGTCGGATGAGTTCTGGTCTACTTTGCCACCCTCACATCTGGCTGTGTTATGCCCTAGAAATTGCATAATTTGTAATATCTCTGCTGAAACATCCGGGCTTACCAACTGACGCGCGCACTGTGGTGATGTCGTAACACTCCAGGTGGACGATGACTTCCTCCAGAGCACGGATGCCCTCCTCTGGGGTGAAACTCACCTCGTGGTGTTCGGTGCCTATGTGGGCTGCAACCTAGCATATAAAACAAAAAACACCATATGAGCTTATACCCATGTTTACATCATTAGTATTAAAGGAACCCTGAGCGATATTGTATGCAGAGGCTCACTGAAGGTATGGCCTTCCTTCAATCCCCCACAAATATATATAACAATTGGGAATTTAGCTACAATTTAGCTAGCTAGCATGTACAGTAGGCACGAAGACATTTTAGGAGACATTTTAGAGTGATGGTAAGGTGATGGCAGAAACAAAAGAACTGTGTCTGGAATATTAACATTCCCCTTGGATATGTTAGTTAATAAACACTCTGGGAAACATATGTAACATTTAAACTTCATTCATCTTCTATACCCCTTTATCCCATATTCAGGGTTGCGGGGACCTGGAGGCTATCCTAGGAGAGGGTGCCAATCCATCGCAGGGCACACACACATACTCACACACTACGAGCAATTTGGGAACGCCAATTAGCCTAACCTGCATATCTTTGGACTGTGGGAGTAAACCGGAGTACCCGGAGGAAACCCACCAAGCACGGGGAGAACATGCAAACTCCATGCACACGGAGACGGGAATCGAGCCTGGCCGGGAATCGAACCCGGACCCTGGAGGTGCAAGGCGACAGTGCTAACCACTACAGCACCGTGCCGCCTCATTTAAACTTCACTTTGGTGATAATTACAAACAAAACTGTGACTGGGAACAACTACTTTGTGTGTGTCTCCTGATAGCTTGGCGCTAAACAACAGTAAAAATAATACATGCGGTATCGGCTCGGTCCACAACATACTCAGAACCATTTCGTTTAATTAGTCAAAAAATTCCACTCTTTGTCTTGAATGGTATGTTTATTTCTTAATAAACCTTAAGTAGTTTCTCTTAATGATATATATATTTTTTTTTTTACTGGGTCTCCAGTGTCATCTTTTTGTGTCCAAGTGATTTCCTTGCTTTTTCTCTTTTTCCCCATTTTTTTATATGGACTAGGGTTTAAACAAGCCCTATTGTGATATAAGAAGCTGTTGCTGTTCTCTGATGGAGCATGACTCTGACAGTGAAATGACACGTTTGGAGGAGGAGTGAAATAAAGGGCGTTGAGGTATAACATGCATTATTTGAGGGGTATTTCAGCTGAAGCATTAACACACACACTGGAGGAGCTCTGAGACCTGTGATAATGTTAAATGTTAATGTTTTAGTCTATTGTTACTCTTTCGGCTGCTCCCGTCAAGGGGTCGCCACAGCGGACCATCTGATCCGCACACAACTTGGCACAGGTTTTACACTGGACGCCCTTCCATTTTATCCGGGCTTGGGACCGGCACCGCATCCATTGATTGATTGGAATTGAACCCAAGCCTTCTGCATGGGTTTAAGAAATAGTAAATATGGGACCTTTAATAATGCGTCACCCGAGACTGAATGCATATTGCTGCATAATATTAAACTTGCAAGGGGAGGTTTACGTTTAAAATGTTTTGCTGCTCAATAAAGAGAATGAGTGTAGTCAAGCTGAGCAGGCAGAGCCGTAGGGCATCGTAAAAAAAAAAAAGGATAAATAAATGAATAAATTAAAAAAGCTAGGTGGTATGAAGACTTATTCTGGCTAAAGGATGCGAACGTGTCTCAGTGCGAAGCTCTCACACACAAATGTTTCACTGCATGCTTCATTCAATTACCAAGTAAATGCTAACTGTTCACAGTGTTTAAAAAATTCAATACTACCCAATTCTGAAATGTTACTGTATTATCATCACTGTGACGCGGTATTACAGATCAATGATGACCTTGCGTGCAGCTATGACGTCCGGACTGTCTTCTGCACCGATAGAGAACGTCTGAATGGGATACTGCAGCTGCTCCTGCTTGGCTAGTTTAACAAGCGTAGCAGCGACGAGGCTGGAGTCAAGCCCACCTAGAAATCAGGAGAGTGTCTAAACCAGCATGAAATAAAGAATGGATTTGTAAAAGAGAAAGAAGGAATGAGAGGGAGTACCCGAGAGGAGACAGCCGATCCTCCTGTGGGCCATGAGGCGCTTCCTCACAGCGTTTTCAAACAGGATTCTGATGTTGTTCTTTACCGTTTCTAGAGCGAAACCTACACAAACAACAGTTTGAACTATTTAAATATTTAAACAGATTAAATATACACAGTGTATTTGTGCTTTTGATACACTTTCATGTAAGATTTCATGTCATGAGGAGAAAAAGTAAGCTAAGCTTAGGCTAACTCAGGGGGCTTTAGCTACAATTTAGCTAGCTAGCATGTAGGCTAGGCATTTAAGGACAACATGTAGGTAAGCTGAGGGTGGAAACAACACAAATGTGTAAGGAATATTAATATTTCCCTCATATGTGTGTCATTATATCTCATATAACAAAGACATGACTCAGGGAAATCATATACTGTATAACATTTAAACTTCACGTTAGCGCTAATTACAAACTGTGACTGGAAATTATTACTACGGAGCAATAAAGCTATTAAAGTTACTGATAGCTTGGTGCTAAAACAACATTAAAAACCGATAGTTATGTTAGCAGAAAAAAAAAAAAAAAAAAAAAAGATCTAAAATTATTGTAGTGATGCTAAAGCACCACATTATATGTAAAGCCTATATATATGTACAGCAACACTAACAGGAGAAAAACAACACATTATTATAATTTCCTTTTTTTTATCTTTTAAAGAGGCTTAACCTTAATGTGTTGGATTAAAATGTCTGCAATGTTAACTTAACATATACAGTCATTGTGCACTTTATTAGGGACATCTGCTCTTTTCCATAAAGATGGTGGTCTTCCATCTGCCTAAACGTGTTGCTTATTTCCTGTATGTCTAAACTAGTGGTTATTTATGTTACCACAATTTTCCTGATAGCTTGAACCAGTCTGGTTCTTGTTCCCGGATCTCTTTCATTAATGAGGCATTTCTGTCTGCAAAGCTAAGCTCACTAGATGTTTTTTTTCCCCACAAAATGTTTTGCATCGTGCTGCTGCCACATAATCAGTTGAGCTTGGTTGACCCCACTTGTACGTTCTTACCCGTGCCAAGGTTCTCGGCGCTGTCATATGCAGCATGTTTGGGCTCTTCGGTGCAGCGGTGGAACCGATCCAGCTGAATGGACTCCACCTTTCCGTTCTGCTTCAGGTCAAACACCTCGAAGTGACCTGGTAGGAACGGGGTGATCTTCACAGGGTTTGACATGGAGTGATTAATCTGGGTCAAGCCTGAAGAGCGAAGAAATGTTTAAATGTTTGGTCAAGTTTTTTTTTCCTCCTGCTACCTTTTTTTAGATAACGAATAACCATACATGCTCACTACATGGACGTTCTGTATAACGTTAACAATATATTTTTACAACATAACCGTATTTTATACTGATGCCCATCATGACTCTCTGTTCATTTTAAATGATGATTTGCATTCAAAACAATATGAGCAAAAACAATTACACATAGACAACCCAGAATAATCACCTTTGGCCTCTGAGCACACAGCCAGGAAGCCATCTTCAGTCAGCATCCTGAATAAAGGCCTGACACCATACGTGTCTCTCCCCAGTAGAACCTTCCTACTGGCAGTGTCCAGCAGCACAAAGGCGAACACGCCGTCCAGCAGCGACGCCATCTTCTCGATGCCGAAGCGGTCGTAAAGGTGGAGGATTATCTCACCGTCCATTTTGGTCTGGTGCTCGAACTCAAAGTGCTTTTTCAACTTTAAGAAAAGGACAAATAATGAACTGATAACTAATTGTTCATCACTTCTGTATAACCAATAAAATCAAGGTAGTGTCTGGGATTTAATAATATCAAAAGCAGGCGGATGATGAAAGCACAAACACTAAAGATTTGAATTAAAAAGACAGTGTGTGTGAAAATAAGAGTGTCTCTTTTCTACTAATCACAATAACAAGGGGATCTTGTACAGGACCTAAACTTTGACAAAATAGCAAAATGGTGGTGTTTATATAGCTTCTTAAACATATATCTAAAGGCATAAGCTATATTTTGATTACATCAGTTTCTCACTCAATAGTAAAAAAAAAAAAAAAGCTGTATATCTTTAATCTTGAATCAGGCTAGTTGTGTATTATGTTTCTAGTAAAGACAGGATTTAGAAAAATGAATCAACATGCATGCACACCCTGTGGTGGTTGTAGATTTCCCCGTTGTAACAGAGCCAGAGGTAAGGGAAACGCTTAATGCGTAGCGGCTGCATCCCGTACAGCTGATCCACGATGGCCAGGCGGTGGAAGCCGAAGCAGCAGTTGGTGAAATTGTTGACGTTTTCAAAACGGAAAGCATCCGGACCCCTATGTGCGATCTTCATGGCACAGGTGCACTGAACCGACAGGCACCCATCACTGCCAAACAAGGCCCAAATACCACACATTGTGTTCCTGTTGGGAGGAAACTATACATTCATACATTCATAATATACATCATTTCATCATTGAAGACATTTCGAATATTTAAGTTACGTACAGTTATAACTTTTGAACATGATGACACTTCACCTGGCATTACATCATCTGCCCCATTCCCACATGCCCCTCA
>JAOVVA010000012.1:17488795-17499092 GCA_028565275.1 Leiocassis micropogon
ATCAGAAACATTTTGTGTGACAAACATGCAAAAGAATAAGAAATCAGGAAGGGGGCAAATAGTTTTTCACACCACTGAATATTATATACATCATACTACTTTGTGTATACATTTTTTTGTTTTCATATACACAGAGTTTTCAATATTTGTATAATTGTCTCTTATTTTATATTTTATTTCTTTATTGAATACTCTATTTTCCTTTTTAAATTTGAGGTCATGGCCGGTCGTATTAGCATTTCCCTGCATATCATACTGTGTATGTGACAAATAAAATTTGAATTTAAAAAGTGTTTGAACCAGTTGATTATTGAATTCAGGTGTTTTAATCAGGCGCCTTATCCCCAATGAAGAACAATCTTAATACCAAGACATCTTGGCACCCAATGCTATTCTTCCAACAGTTTTTAGGCCCTTTTCTTTTCCTTCCTTTTCTTGTCTCCCCCGTGCACAAAGCCCCTCACGTGTCCTAGGAGACTGTGGGTACAAAGCGGGGTAAACCCTGAAACACACACACACACACACACACACACACACACACACACACTATGGGAAGTGCTTGGAATGCCAGTTAGCCTAATGAGGGAGGAAACCAAAATACCCGGAGGAAACCCACCAAGCGCGAGGAGAACATGCAAACTCCATGCACACAGACCTGAGGTGAGAATCCAACTCCTGACCCCTGAGGTGCGGGGCCACAGTGCTAACCTCTACGTCAGTATGCTGCCACACACACACATAAGTGCTATTCTTTATATAGCACATGTTCTATAGCTATGTGGAAGTTGGGAATATCACATGACCTGATCTCTGAGAAACTCTTTCTTCAATTATTATAAAGCTTTAATAAATTAAGTGTATTTTATTAAGTTTGTGCTGAAAAAAAAAACAGGTTAGTGCTTTCATCCGAAGCGACGGACTATAATTAAGGAATTTTTTTTTTTGATCAGTAAATAATAAATCACTTCATATCATTATAAAATCAAGATTTTTATTTAAACTTAAAATTGTTGTACAGAGAAAGAAAAACAAAAACACAGAAACGAAAACACCAAGACAAGATTTAAATTTCAGAAATTCTGCAGAATAAATACAGATTTTCTCCGAGAGTTGAGGTGAATCCTGGTATGTTGGTGAGCTCCAGTAGTGACCAGCAGAGGGTGACACAGATAAGCATGTGAACTGAAACTAAACTACGGAACATTCAGCGGCCAGATGCAGGAATTAGGAGTTACACCGAGTGTTATGATTATAAGAGTCTAAGGCACAAGGATCATAAATACAAGTTGGATCATGGATACAAGCTGACTACGCGATCAAAACATGAATTTACTCATCTAAAAAAAAAAAAAAAAAAAAAAACGAAAAGGTACACCCGGAGTGCACACACCATCCAAAAGATTCATAAGTGAGTGAAATCAGAGAGACACGTGACACCTAAACACACCAAAAGGGTTAAAAAAATAATAATAATAAAAAAAATGAACACTGATATGATGCATGTTTTGTATGATGGTTCCCAGATCCAGTGGTGACCAAAGTGCGCATGAAATGACTCCAAAATGAAAATACAAATACGAAATTAGCCATTCTTGTGATCATTTTTTGTTTGGTGCAGTATTTTTTATTAGTACTTTGTATTTAAAAGTTGTGTGCGACATTAATGATGCCATATAGCAGGTCCAAACCATGAACTCCCAGAATGCAATGCAGATATCCGATGCGGTTCGATCCGTCTCAGCTCATGAGCAATCTGTAAGTGATGCAAGAAATTTCAAGCTGATGAGAGGTAAGAGACCTGGACAATTCAAAAGACTAAAGCACCACCGCATCGCTGTGTTAGGTAGAGATGAAAAAGATCGTGTGTAATACGGTAAGTAAAAAACAGAGTAACATGTCCATGAAAGAAGTCCAAGATGAACTTATTTCATCTCGAACATCACATAATAACTGTAAAGATTATTTATATCAGGGTCATGTGTTCAGTGGGGAATTTTCTTTTTCCTTTAAGGAAAGTTAGCACCTGCATGTGGAAGTCTTCACAAGCAGACAGCCGAAGCATCTCTAAAAAACAGAGACCGTACACAGCTGTGTGTGTGTGTGTGTGTGTGTGTGTCCCGAGCTGAAAATTCATTAGGAGGTACCTGACAAAAATGCATGCTTATTTGTCACTAACTCCGGTTTGCACTGCAGTTTGGACACCCAGAATGTAGAAAAACAAGGATTTGTTTAACGCTTGTTTTTTTTTTTTTTGGTCACTGTATTACATGCATGCTAATTCAACATACAATTGTGAGTTCACATGTCCGAGCAAAAGAGTAAAACATCAAGTTCCTAAGACGTATTAACGAGAATGTTTAAAGAGAAAGGAATCTTGCTGCATGAAATGACAAGTGACTCATGAGATTACAGTGTAGTTCTCCTACGTAATACTCAGGCTGCTGGAATGAGGGATAAAGCCACAGAACTCAGACACTTTGGTAAAGTCATACTGAAATGAAAAATGAAAAAAAAAAAAAAAAAGGCATGTGTTAATACGTTAAATGTTATTTATTTCTCCCAGAATTCCAGTGGACTGCTTGCAGTTGAGGAAACGTTTGCTATACTGTACTGGATGTCAGAAGAGACAGAGAGTCTTATCTCTGTCATGACAAGAAGAAAAGTGATTTCTATATGCAAATATTGATATAAAATGACATTCATGATCAATTAGTATTTAAATCAGTGGCTCTGAAAATCTAATTAAATGGGAAAAAAAAGAGAAAACAAAGATAAAAAAAGAGACATGTACCACACTAATCCCGATGCGTCCCCTGACAGATAAAGATAAGACACGTCATTTAAGAACAAGTAAAAATTCAGGATGTTAAATTACATTTTACAAAAGGCCTTTAAGAAAGCAGAGAAGTCCCACACGTCAAGTCCGTCGGCCCAGGCTGCAATGTCTCTGGGTGAGATTACGTTACGAGGCTGATCTGATGGCGCTCGTGTGTGTGTGTGGGTGTGTGTGGGTGTGTGTTATAAAGTGATGACCATTCCATCCTCCTCTACGCCACCGCTAGGCAGCGCCAGGCTGTTCCGAGGGTCCGTTCTCAGGCTGCTGAGGATTTTGTGGAGGCTGCCGTTGCTTTCTCTGGCACCGTTGTACGGCGTGTGATGGAGATTCAGGTCTCTGTGGAGCCTGTAGCTCAGGCTGTTGTGGCCCGTTCCGTTTAGGCTGGCGTGTGAATGGAAGGACGCCGTGGACACCATGGAGAGCGGTCTGCTTTGAGGTTTGGGAGGCGACGCGGAGGTCAGTTGAGTCGTCCGAGACGTGAGCGACGCCAGAGAGGCGTTCGAGTGGCGAGTCTGGCGACCGATGCTGTTCTCGATGACGATGTCCGACTCCTCGTCGCTGTCCAGGTCATCGTGGCCGTAGCTGGAGCTCACGGCAGGCATGGAAGAAGATACGGCCTGCATGCTGGTGATGCCCGAGCTGCTGCTGCTATCCGAAGACTGACCCGAACTTCCTGACACGCGGCTGGCACGCACGACATTGTTACGCTGATTAGCCGGCTTCACCGTAACAATCAAGTTGTGGCTGTTGGCGATCATCATGTCGGTGACCTGATCCAGGGTCTTGCCCGTCACCTCAATTCCGTTTACCTCGAGGACCTCATCGTTAACGGCGAGCAGACCTGTTCCTTCAGCCAAGCCGCCAGGGACCAGGCGTGATATAAAGATGCCCGGTACCTTCTCAAGCCCGTGTGCCGTGACACGTACGCTGGTGCCATCACGGATGTAGAACCCGAGTGGTTTGTGCGAGCCGTAACGGTACAGCCTCACGCGGCGGTGCGACTCGGGCACGATGTCCACATCGATGATGGACGACACGGGACGGAAGTCCTGAGGAAGGCCGATGCGGATGTGCGGCCGCTTCCTGTTCAAGTCGTTCCGCAGGGCGACTACGGGCTTCTTCTTTCTGGTTAGTGTGTTGGTGGCGAAGGTGCTGTAGTCAATTTCCTCTGCACAGGAAATAAAAAAAAAGATGGTTTCTGTTAGCATTATGATCTGATTCAGCAACAGGATAGTTCCTACAAATCACGTCTACAGTAAAGACACAAGTAAATAGGGTTAATTAAAACAAATAAATGAATAAATAAATATATATATATAAACAGGAGGGCCCTTCACACACATTGACGACATAGGGCTGATGTCATAGTGCTTTGGCCCCCAATAACTATTCAACATTTAAGGGTGGCTTTGTGGTTAAGGTGTTGGACCACAAGGACCCCGGTTCAAGCCCAATGTTGATGGCTACCACCAGTGGACCCTTGAGCAAGGTCCTTTGCCCCCAACAGATCAGATACAATCGGGCGTCGAGCAGGCAACCCGACCCTGTAAATAACTGTCCCGGAAACGGTGGATCTATGCAGTAAAGAACCAAACGTAGACAGCTGTTCTGTTTAGATCTGGTCACCAGTGCTGTGTTCTTCTCCGCATTTCATATCTTATCATTCATGCTAAAGTTACAAATATACTAAGAGTGGAAGCTGAGGTAATGTGTTTATAACAGCAGTGAATTTCACAGGAAAGGAGTTTTCAGTACACTCCAATACAATCCCCTGTGAAAATGAACAGAGGTTACTGTAGTATAAGACGGAAGAGTCGCAGCCAGATAGAGACCAAAAAAAACACAGCAAAACCACTGGAGTAAGGAACCCGAGTATAAATAATAAAGAAATAAAATAAGTAACCGGATAAGCTGACACCATGACATTTGACAACCCTAACAAGAAGGATATCTACCCACCAGCCACCATTATCTGAGACAAAACCCCTCCACATGTACGTGATGGGTGGACCGGGAACGAGTAGTTAAGCATTTTACGCCTCTCCACAACACCCTGCTGTCGAATGCCTTTTGTGCCAGTGTTAATGACGAAGTTTCCCTTGAAGACCACACAGGAGTTTAATGAGGATTCTCAGGGAGCACATGGTCCACAGCAATCAGTGGAAATTTTCAGACAGCCACAGCTATTCACAAACACCATCCCGGTTACAGCCACTGTCCAATTTCCAAAACAGGCACTGCCTGTTCAAACACACTCCGATATTTTTAACAATACTCCTATGAGATGTATCAAAGCAGGACTTTTGTTGGGCAGCAGGACCAATCTGACTAAGCGCAGACATACTTGCCATGGAATTTCAGCCGCAAGTGCAAGTCTGCCGATAGGAAACACATTGACTCTCTCTCTTTTCTCTCTCTGGCTCTCATTAGGAACATACAGCACTCACCAGACCTCCACTCTTACATGCTCTTATCTCAGGCAAAACATGCCAACATCATGTGTTTGTGACACCTTTTGGAATAAGTAAAGAAGATAGGAAAAAAGATGCTCAGATTATTATCCTGGACATTCAGCCTGGAGCTAGACAGTTCAGGGTGTGACTGGATATTTGGGGGGTTAAAATTCCCAGGACAACTAAAGACATCAGTACAGAAGAAGTCCCTTGATGAGGGACTCCAAGGTTTATCCAAGAGATCTCTCCATCTGTAGCATGTGTGTGCATACCGTACCAAACACAACAATTACATCATGTTCCCCATGTTAAGAAAAAGAAAAGAACCCATGTTGAGTAAAAATGGACTGTTAATGGAAGTCTAATGTAATGGGGAGCCGCCAATACTTTCTTTCGGCTGGTCCCGTCAAGGGGTCGCCGCCACAGTGGACCATTCGGTTCGCACACAACTTGGCGCAGGTTTTACTCCAGATGCCCTTCCTGACACAACCCTCCTGTTTATCTAACATCTTGGGACTGGCAAATTCAAATTTTATTTGTCACATACACGGTCATACACAGTGAAATGCTTATACAACCGCCCGTGACCTTAAAAATAAAAGCTTATTAATAGGAAATAAATATGAATAAAAAAAATACAATAGAAAATAAATTTAACGAGGATAAAATAAAAATATTCTGTACAATATAGAAAAATATAGAAATTTTTGTGTAAATGAAAAAATGCCTGGGGCGGGGGGGTGCATATAATATGCATGAAAGTGTCTTATTAAAGTGACTTGGGTGCAATGATCTAAGTAATGAAATATAAATATGTAAGTGTGCATAAATGTGCAGGATGAGTGCAAAGAGACAATGTCATAACTGTGCATGTTTAAAAAATGGTTTAGTTCTGTGTGGTGTTTTGGTTGGCACTGCATGCAGTGGCTGGGTAGTATGGGGAGTGGCAACCACCGACAGCAGGGCTCGAACCCTGATCCTTAGATCCCCAAATCAACAACCTAGAGCCGTAGCCACCACTACCCTATGGGAGAGGGAGCCAAAAAAACATTTACAAAAAATGTATGCTTTTACTTTTCCCCTACCCATAGTGCCAAAACTACCACTAACTATTTGCTGACCATGATATTACTAATTAATTGGCCAGGCAACTCACCTGACCTGAACCCTACAGAATATCTATGGAGCACTGTCAAGGGAAAGAAACACCCGATCCAACAGTACCAAAAAGACGAGCTGAGGGCTGCCATCAAAGCAACCTGGTCTTCAATAACGCCTTGTCATGCTGCATTGATGCAGTTAAGGAGTCCTGGCTAAGTAGTAAGTGGATAAATGAACACAATGATCATAAATCCTTTTCATTATGGATCGTAGGAAATATTCTAATGTCCTGAAATACTGGATTTTTTATTTTCACTTTACACGCAATGCATCTAGAATATACGAGTTTCATTCTTTTAAAGTAAATTATAAAAAAAAAAATTACGCTGCATGGCCAGACCATCTGAGCCACTGAGGCATGATGGGAAAACAAAACACACTAAGCTAACGCTGCACAGCCCTTTCCAGACATAATGATGGTCGTGGCACTGAGCCTACCAGACAGAACACAAAGTCTGGCTGAAATAGGAAGGAAAATGCACATCCATTTAAGATTTGCCGCACAATAGGGCCAAACCTCAAAAACATTTTGGTTAAGTCATTCTCATAATCATGAGCAAGCTGTAAGGGTAGGAAAATAATTACAGGCTTATTGTTTTGCAAAGTATTCTCCAATCAAGATCGCATAAACATGCTGGGAACAGGGTCAGAAAACCAACCGAACATTCCAATACAGACAGGAACGAGAGAGACGAGGCAGAAGACATCAATCACGGCAGGTTCACTGAGCACCGCACACTACCGTTATCGAACACACAATGAGAGATTTTTAAAGCTTCAGTGAAAAGATGAAGCACTTCACACAGTGCCAAGCACCCACTGGAGTCACCTGACTCAGCCTGGTGGAGGGGCAGGGGTCAGAGGTTAGGGGTTACTCAAGGGGTGGGAGGAGAGGAGGGGGGGGAAAAAAAAAAAAAAAAGGGGGACGCATTCCAAAACGACGCGAAGCTTAAATATTCGGAGCTGTACTGCTGTGGAATTTGTGCCAAGATCCGTGCTTCAAGTGTACCGCGGCCGATTCTTCTCAGCTTTAGCGAGAATAATCAGTCGGCCATTATTGCCGCAGTCGCTCTGTCGGTGCGTGATAATGGGATCACGCTGTGGGAACGGGACGGTGGGAGAGCAGGCAGTCTTTTGTCCCAGATTTCCCACCTCTCATTAACTTTCAGAGTGAAACAGCCCCCCTTTCAAGTAGCGCACAATTTTGACAGAGGCTAATAAAAGCAAGGGATCTAAAGGCCTTAACAGCCAGTCATTAGGGCTCCTGGTGCAGTTTACTTTGCATCTACTCCAGGGCATAATGAAAACTCCAGATTTAGTTCAAATGCCCGAAAAAGAAGGAAAAAAAATAAAATCAACCCAGACCAAAATCTGCCAGTGTTTCAGTCTAACATTGGGTAAGGTGATGAAGGCACTGTAGCATCACAGACGTATTAGCATGGAAACGCAATCAGCCAAGATCAGCTCGGGCCACGTTTAAAACAATCCATTAATGATGGCTTGGATACGAGTGCTACCCAATGATCATACTAGCATCAGGAATTCACTTTAATGAAAAGAGTACTGATATTTAAGATTGTGTGATAATATTCGTCTGATAATATTCAGATCGTCTGATTCCATGGAAAGAGATTGTTGAGGTGACACCAAAAACTCCAAGGACGCACTTCTCATGCTGATGAATAATTTTTTTAAGTGTTCAAGTCAATATTGTTCAGAAGGCACTGGGTCTAGAAACATATCATATAACAATGTCATAGGAAAGTATACAACCAGTCAATCTTTATAACATTAAAAGTCACAATCACAATCCTCATGGCCGCGTCATTTTCACCATTTTCGAAATATCTGGCGAGCGTTAAACCTTATCCTGAAAAGCAACCTCGGCTGAAGACTTTCCAAAAAACTCTGTAGTGCTGCTGTAGTGTAACTCCAGGATCTAGAGTCATCGTACAGGATCTCTTTACTTCCTCCAGACTTTAGATCGCCATGATTAGTGTAAAACACCAGCTGGGTCTAATAACTGAGCAGAGGAACCGGGCTGGATCTTAAAGTTTCCATGAGTCTGAGACCCCTATCAAGGACTGTTTTTGTTTTAAATATGAAATCATTCCTATTTTTGTTATTTAACAATAAAAATATGTTTGTTCCGTAAAAGGTTAGTCAAGTTTATACCTCAGGAATACGTAACTTTAAGCTATATGTAGAGAGCGGAGGCCTCTTTAACTGTTAAAAAGAATAATATTCAAGCGTTACTGTAGCATTCGTGGATTTGAACTTGTACAGTAATGACAACTTTGATGAGTCACATGGTGCCGATTTACCAACAGAACATATTTTATTAGAAATTATCATGAGATCTGTCACTACTCCATCGCCATTAAGGAAACTTGACGTTAATTAAGCTGATATCATTTATAGATTTGGTTGTGTTAAATTCATTCAATTCATTTGACTAAACAAATCAGCTACTTTAATGATCAGCTTTGATTTGCAACAATGTAACAAAATTAATCGTAAACATAAACAACCTGCCTAATGTTTAAAAGACAATTCGGAGATCCCCGAACGTGACCTAAGATTACGGGACAATAAAACACAAGGAAAACTAAAAACATTTACATACTGCTGACAGACTCGCACACGTCTCCTTAATCCGGTCACAAACGATCTGAGAAATCAGTCTAATGGAAAGAGCTTAAACTTTAACAGTGTCTGTTTAAAATTCATTGCTCTGAAGGTGTACTCGTATTTTTGCTGAACCTTGAAGTTTGACGTGAACGCAGAGCCCCTACTCGACTAATAAAGTTAGTGCACAGTCAGCATACAGCGCCCCGACACACACACACACACACACACACACACACACACACACACTTTGCTCCTCAACCTGTATTACCAGCCTTACCCTGTCTCACATCTGGGAAAAGTTAAAGGCCTACGTTCAGAGGAGGTGGAGAATGTGCCGGTAGATTAGACTGCCTTTCAATCTCCTTTCTTCTATACTGGATATTTTCTCCACAGGTCATGGCGGTGTGTGTGTGTGTGTGGGTGTGTGTGTGTGTGGGTGTGGGTGTGTGTGTGGGTGTGGGTGTGTGTGTGTGTGTGTGTGTGTGTTGGGTGGGTGGGAGATTGTGGGTGTGTGTGGGTGGTGGAGACACTGCTTGGAACATTCCTCCAAACGGACAGGGGCAGCGGGGGAAGGCCTTAAAAAAAAAAACGTCTGTCAAACAGGTCTAAACAACACCGCGCTAATAGTGTGCTTAATTACGGTAGCGGGAACTGTAGTGTACCTTCCGGGAACTGCTAAAGTCTTACACTCACAAATAAGTCCTACAATAATGACTGGAATAGCACGCCCACTGTGAATGCACTAATTACTGGTCATATTTCAATTAAGCCCCCTCCACACACACACACACACAAGCCAAAATAAAAAATTAATGGTTGCCATTTCATTTTGGGCTGCATCGAGCAAAGAAAACAACGAAGGAGATTTGAAGTTGAGTTAAAAACCCTTTAATACACTATTAAAACCTTGAAGGACAGTTCTGAACCATTACCATTGTGGAAGAAATACCCGAGCCATGTTTAATAGTGAAAGTAAGAGCATTTCCATACACACACACACACACACACACACACACACACACACACACACACAGTAATGAGAACTTGGGACTAAACAGCTGTGTGTCCATAAGAAAACCACTTGTTATTAAGAATAATCAGAGAAAAAGGCTTCTCAGGAATGAGTTCATCAAAGGGGGCAACCCATGTTAGATGTTTTGGAGATAAAGTCAGAGAGGCCAGATTGAGGTGGTTTGAACATGTTCAGAGGAGAGAT